>DWAE01000004.1:0-37592 GCA_018237945.1 Heliconius sapho
TAAAAGAAAAACCTTATTTTTCAATGTGACGAAAAAAGTATTTAAAAAATATCATGATTATATGACCATGTTTTCCCAACCATGTTAATCATTACTTGTATTGAAATCATAAAAAAAATATTTTACTAAAAAAAATTAAGCTTTAAACGAAAAGATTTTACTTTAATATACAGATGACTTTTATAAAAATCCTTCTCTCTAATTATTTACATATTTGGAGGAAAATAAAGAACAATTATATAAAAATATATTTATACAAGTGTTTATGTACTATATATTAAATTTATATCTCAAAACATTGTAAAAATATATTCATATATTTTATATAATTAAAATGACGTGAATATTATAAAATATGCCATAATATCCAAAGCGACGATATTATTTATTTCTTAAATTTGAATATAACTATGATTGATTTATCTTTTGTAAGTTTCTCATTTGTGACGTTGAGTGTGAAAAATACTTGGGCGGTTTCCGAAAGGTACCCGCTTTGTTCAAACATTTTACACGTTGGAAGCGAGCGTATAAGAATTCAGTGATCAGTGCTCTTGGACGGCCTCCGAGAGGCGCGAGTTCAAATCATGCTACGTTAAATTTTTTATGTTTCTAAAAAAGTATTTTAAATACGACATGAAATAAATTACAGCATTGGTTCAGTTTTCTGATGAACAACAAATGTATAAAATTTTGAGTCTTTGTAAATAGTATTAAAAGTGGGAAAAGGAATACCAAAGAAATTTTACTAAACACCTAATGACAGTAACAAAATATTATTTAATATGTTTTGACACTTAATGAATTACAATGACTACAATACCTTTGATAAAAAAGTCTCGAATATGTTATTAACTGAGACGCTGTATACACATTTAGACAATTATACAATTTCAAATATATTTGTGTGAGATGTTACAAAAAAAATTATAATTATCATTTTTAGGTAAGATTAAAAAAAAATCGTTCGTTCCCTTATTTTATTAAAAATCAAGGATTCATTTATCTTATTTTAATTTTTTTTATTTAACATATCATTCGTGTCACCAATAATGTAAAGAATGTAAATACCTGAATTCTAAGTGACATATACAGTACCGTAGACGAGTCGTGGCCTTTCTGAACTTAGCTGTAGATGGATTCGCAAATTTAAATTTAAAATCTTTCTTACTTACTACTATTTCCGAGTGACCAATGCTTAAAAATTGAGAAGACCTAACTAAGGGGCGGCCACGACTTTAGAATGTAGTGTATTTGTTTGAGTAATTGATACTCGAAATTGAAATATACAAATGACAATTCAAAAACGTTCGAAAATGCCATTTTGAATGTACTTTTTATATATTATTCAATTGTATATTGTATAATATACATTTATAAATACGCACACTAATGTATAAAAATGATATTAAATGAAGGGTTCCGTAGAAAACATTTATATATGACTAAAATTTGTGTCATATTAGTGCCATATAACAGTTACCATATTTTTAAATAAATATTAATAATTAGTAGAAAAAAAAAATACAGTTTTTATGTTCACTTCATTTCTTGTTTAAACTTAAATAATTTATTTACATTTAAATTTCGAACTTAAATAATACTTTTCTAAACTATATTATCTTTTTTTTTAAATCTTTTGATTTGTATTGGATTGATTCTTGTTACTTTATACTCATAAAGGGCCATCCATAAATGACGTCACATGTAAACGTATAGGGCGGGGAGGGGGTGTAGTGTGACAATATAAAATATAATTTCGAAACTGCTGTTATAATTTATGATATTTATAATTAAAAAATGTCTTCCATACATTACTACGGAATTCTTTAAAAGTCACTAAGATTTTAAATTTTATTTTACTTATACTCGTGTCATATATTTGGAGGATGTGTGTGTTTTTATAATACTAATCAATAATATTATTTTATATTCTCGAAGTATCCACACATTCCTTTGTAAGTTACTGTAGGCTTTTAAATATTTTTAAGGTGCTTAATACAAAAGAGAATATATAATTGACTATCATATAACTTTTTTAAAATTTTTAATACATACAAAAAAAATATATTAAATTTGCTTTGAATTAGACAAAGAGAATTTGGTAACTTCATTCTCCGCTTATTTCTATATTATTACAACTAGACAGAAGAATTATATCCAGAATTTTAAAAACAATTAAATAAAAAAACTACTAACACTTATACCACTTTTGTACTAATTGCCTTTTAAAATATATGCAATCTCATTCAGAGATGTAAATTAACTTTTAACTACTATTAAATCAATTACAGGACATTGACTTAAATCGACAATTAAAAGTTAATTGACGAGTCTGAGTGTGGCAATATTTGTAATATCGTTACCTAAGAACTGTATACATATAAGTGCCTTAAGTAAACATTTTTAAATATAAGTTATAAATATGTAAATTATTTTAAATTTTTATAGTAAAAATAAATATCTGTTGATTGACGTCATGTAGAATCTGTGACATTTTATTTTGTAATGCTATATTCTTAGATTTCGTTTTTTTTTTTTTACTTTTCGCTGTATCCCTTTTCGAGACATTGTGTGTTGAGTAGCGTAATTTAATGCTGCGCTTTATTTTTTACCAGTGAGAGGATATGATAAAGCGCGGCGTTAAATTCCGCCTGTCAACACGTAATGTATCGAATTGTGTGACGCGTGAGGAAAAGCGGGAAGCTATAAAATTTTTTGTCGAAATACTTATTTTAGACGCAAAGAACAATGTATATAATTTATTATGATTTTGTAAGAATAATAAACAAATGATTACAAGATTGTTTTATTTGTTTAATAGAAACAAAATATTTACCTTTATTTTTTACTACTACAGAATATGCAGAGAATATTTATAAATTTTTTAACATTTTGAAAGTGTTAATCCATACTTAGGAAAGAAAAATACTTATTTAGAAATCGTAAAAATACTTATTTAGAATTTTTTTTTGTCTTGTTACTAGAGTGGGGAAATGAAAATATTTAGTAACTAATTCGCCAGAGTGGAGTCCGAATCCACGACCGTCGCGCTTAAAGTCACACGTTGATGGCATTGTTATACTAAAACATTTTTTTATATCTAGAACAAAATAGCAATAAAAAATCGTCTATTTTCTTAGAAGACTCATACAAAACAGTTTATTATCAGTTTATATACTTATTTTTAACCTATATATAGTAAGGTCGTCGAGTCGTGGCCGCCCTGAAGCCAGAAGCTATAGTTGGCTGCGCAGATTTGATATGTAGATTTTTCATACTTATGATTATTTTCTTCGTTAACAATCTGTAAAAAATCAAAAAGCCGAACTCCAAGGGTGCCAGGACTCCTCGACCGTACTGTATACATTTCTAACCTACATACACTGTATAAAGTCAAATATTTGTGACAAAATTACTTCAATATAATAATAAAAATGTATTTTTATGTGTTTTAAAGCTTAGCGGCTATTAGTAGGCCTTCACCTAGATACGTGATAACGTATTTTGTTAGTATGATGCACGAATTTTAGCGAAATAATGATATAATTTGTTCTTTTTTCTTCGTATATAGTAGAGTATGTAAAAAAAATGCGTTAAGACAATTCTGTTCTTTATTTTTTATTCATGTTAGAAAAGTCGAGTCTAGAGTTGTGTCACACATTCTCGCTGAAAGAAATAAAAAATATTTACAATTTTATTCCTCGCGACAGCTACGAGACAAAGCGCGGCGTTGCGCTCCGCCACTCAACACGTGAAGTGTCTTAATGCTAAGATGGGAGAAGCGTCTAAACACTAGGTTCCCTCTGCCTATCCTGCTATGTGCGGGATACAACGGGAAGCTACAAAAAAAACTTAGAGGGGATCTACCCCACTACCACCGCGTCATCGACATTCGAATACTTTTCAACTTTGTTAATCTAGATCTAGAACAATAAAAAATATCTTAAATCAACCAATGAGGACATTAAAACAATTAATTCACGTTCGATCTCGACTTTCACTCGTTGACAATTTAGTTATTTAACTTCTCGTTAATTATGTAAACTTTAATTTATATATTAAACGAGTTTCTCGAATTCAGGTTAAATAATATAATAAGTAATACAGAATTACTTAAAGGTACGTGGTGTGTCCTTAATACATAGTAGGTATGTTGGTTTCAATATACGCGTTTGTCTCGATCTGGCGTATAATTATTATGTTTTATCATTCAGATATTTATTGAAGAGGCCGCCTGGCGCAACAATATTGTTGTTAGAGTCTAGCTGTAAACGCGATAGTTGCTGGTTCAATTCCCACTCGAGCGTAAGAGTTTTCATTTCCTTGCTACTTGGGGCGCGACGTAAAAGTCTTACGTTTTTTATCGCTAAACTCGACGCAGTGGGAATGAAACCTACAACCAACTCAATAACAGTTAGAAGCTGCGCCACTGCGCCACGACGGCCTCTAAAAAATGTATCAAAAGCAAAACCTATATCTTGTAAAAAAGTAAAGTCGTCGCTATTCATACGGCGTTATTGAGTTCATTTGTTCCATTGAAGTGTCACATGACTCATTGATCACGCGCGTTTTTATAATGCAAGTATCTACTTCAAGTACGTCATCATTTATTTAATGTGGAAAGTTAGATATATCCCAAATTTATTGTACCGATAAATTGTGTTTCTTGTTGTTCATTTTAAAAGAGTTTTAATTCATTTTTATTAGTAAAAATTATTAAAAAATACATTAACACTATTTTTTAATATTTTTTACTAGGTTCCCTCTTAACACTAGGTTCCGTCTGCCTACCCTACTATGTGCAGGATACAGTGTGAAGCTTTGTTAACAGAACAAGAGGATGAAATTCATTCCCACAATGGTCGTGAGTGGAGGTGGGAGTAGGAAATGATAATCAGTGGGAATCGAACCCACAAACGTCACCGTTAACTTTTGAATAAACTATATTTTGATTTTTGCTCCACTGCGGTACTAGGGCTTTTTCATTATATAAATTAGCAAAGTTAACTGCTACCTAAACCTATAAAGAAAACGGAGTTGACATAACATAATTAAAAAATAATAGCTTACCGAAAGATTAAAACCACTGATTGAAGAAAACATCATCTAAATAGTTATTTATTAACGGAACATAGGATTGATAACGTTGGAATGTAGAGTAGCGCTAGCAGACAAAGTTGTAAACTGTAATATTGTTTTTAACTTCACGCTGTATACCGCATAAGCTTTGTTTGTAGGTAGAAATCAGTGTCAAGACATTTCGGTCCCCACTTTTCGCCCAATTTTCTCTTCAAAAAAATTTTGCAAAAAATTTCTAAAAATAAGTTGTTATCAGAGCGAGGAAATGAAGATAATCTGTTCCTCCGACTTGAAGTTAAAGCGACGGTTGACGTCGCAGGTCGGCAACAGAACGGGAGGACAAACCGTGCAGCAATCTCTTTTGAGCTCATTTACTGTCATCAACTTGCCATCTGCTGTCCAGTGGGTCTTCATGATTTTTACGTGTATCTTTCTCGAATATCATCGATACTGTGTTATCGAAAGTTAACCACTTGCCTCTTCTACCACTCACTCTTTGTTCATAATATTTGCTATTATTTGCTATTCTTACCTTAGAAATTCTTTAGACGTACCCAAATTACCTGACCTCATTTTTCCAGTATCTGTTATTCTATATATCTCTTTATTGTGGATTCCATCGCCTAAACTGACTCTGTATATCCTACAAAGAGATTGCATTTTTTTAGCACTCATCTTTCCTTCATTCTTCTGTAATACCCACATTTCGATGCCGTGCGTAAATGCAAGAAAAAGATTGTGAACAAGAGAAAAATGTGAACTCGCTAAGAAATTAAATACCCAGAGATATTTATGTTTCATTCTAAGCGGATGAAAATGAAATTATATTTATAACTTATTATTAAGTTATGTTGTGACATCTGAAAAAATATATATGGACAAATACAAGGTAAATACAGTTAAGTGTTAAAATAAACATCATTATATAGATACTATTTTTGTTTGCTGACCATATCTCTGTACTAATGTATTAGCCGTACTCCAATTTATTAAACCACAAACAAACATATTTAAGTGAAGTTGCAATTAAATTGCTAACGCTCTACTAGATTTGTGTAGGAAAATATGGATTAGGCGAGTATGATATTTCTGTACTATCACTTATTTTTTTGTTATTGCGTGTTGAGGTGCGGAACTCAACGACGCTCTCTGTGTTTTACTAGCGAGTATGTAGTATGTAAATAAATTTACATTTCCTTTTTTTAGCTTCACGTTTATCCCTAGCGACGTCTAGGTATGAACGTGAAGACGTGGTCTCTCTTTTGCTTACACTGTTATCATCTTCTTTATACTTGCCTCCCTCCAGTATCATTTAAAGTGAACTGAGGTTCCCTCCCGCTTGCGAACTTCTCCCTAAATCTTTTTGTGCCATTCTTTCGCCCTTGCGCATCTTACAATTATGAATTGTTTAACTAATCCCAAGAAAATATGTATAGTAACTATACATATTATCCACACACGCCTTAAAAAAAACATAAAAAATAATAATTAAAAAAAGGAAATCCCCTACACAATTATTATTATCGTATAAACTAAAAGCTGTATTTAATTCAAACCAACACTTGAAGTACTGCGTAAGAGCAACGATTCGTATCCCACTGAATCGTGACGTGAACCGTCGCGGATACGCCTATTAAATATTTACCTCAATTCATTCTTCCTTAGAACTATAGGTACATATATGCATATATTATAAACGTCTGTCTTGGGACTGTAAACGCGACGTGTGTGGGTTCGATTACCACTTGCGGGAGCGAATTAATAATACATTTTCTCCCTTGAATGATCGGCATTTACCGGAATATTCAAACTACGTTTCTTAATACTAGGTCCTCATCTACTTACCCTGCTATATACGGGATACAGCGATTATTAAAACAAATATCTGCTTGGCCCGCGTAGTTCAATGGACTATTCAACACAAAAAATTTTTTACTTAGCGCGTTCAACCAATCTCTTAAATTTTAATACAGTTTAGATTAACATAGTTTATTTTATGGCTATAAATTTTACATTGACATCCAAAAAGAAAAACTTGAAATCAGAGCACCCAGTGTTAATTTATTCTGTTCTCCAGTTTAGTATAGTTATATATTTCACTAATTTAAAACCACAGTATAAAAACACAAGTAAAAAAATAATAATAAACAAAATGACGTTGCTATGACAAGAACGAACAATACTTAACTTAAATCCCTAATTATAATCATTTAGCATCTACACTAACCGCACTGTGCACGTGAAGTAGTTCGAAGCGTGAAAACATGTTTTCATGTGATAATAATAGCTAAGATATCAATCATTTTATGGTAAAACAACTGTTTGTTTTGTTTTTCTGGCTAAATACATTAAAAGAAAATAAATAAAAAATAATTCAAAAAATTTAAGAAGAGATTACTATTATGGGGCAGCGGTGCGACTGTGGCTTCAATTCCCATTTGGGGGATGAGTTATTTTCATTTCCGTTCTCCGGTAAGACTACAAAGTCGTTGAAAGTCGTTCCGCTACTGAACACTTCGAAAATTGGCTAGTGTGGCTAATAATAAATTTATTATATGCAATTTAGGAGTTCGAAAAAAAAAACTTTTATTAACAAAATTAAGACAGGATAGGATTTTTTTTAAAAGCTGCCAAGATGCTTGACAATGTTATAATAATCGAGGCCGTGTCGACAAAATTTGAAAGGCTATCTCTTTTGGCATTTTTGATTTTGTATAACCTTAATATTTTAAAGAGGCAGTCGTTGCGCAGGTGCACAAGCGAGTGATTGTAAACACGACGATTGTGGGTTCGATTCCCAATTGTTTGGTTTCTACTTGATTTACTACCATACGCAATATTTATAGTTTTTCTGCACATATAATTTAATACGTCATGTTATGGTTCCTCGAAAGGTGAACATCTATAATTTTATTCGAAGATAATTATTTACCGCGCGTTGCGGATACTGGCGCTAAAAATTAAAAACCGCCCCAAGTGCGAGTCGGACTCTCGTAATAAGGGTTCCGTAACGTTATCTCTAAAAATGGCAAAAACTCGTTTGCTATATAGGGGCTTATTTTAAGGGGGCTCCTTAAATATTTCTTTTATTCTGTTTTTATATATTTATTGTTATAGCGGCAACAGAAATACATCATGTGTGAAAATTTAAACTATCTAACTATCATGGTTCTTGAGATACGGCCTGGTGACAGACAGACAGCCAGGCAGGCAGCGAAGTTTTAGTAATAGAATTCTATTTTGCCCTTTGGATACAGAACCCTAAAAAATTGTAAACATAATATAAACAAGTGTAGGATGCGGCTATTTTTATAATAAATTTCCTTAGTAAAGCATAGTATGATTTTGCGTAAGTGCCAGAGCGAACTCTGGCACTAACATAAAAGCCTGGCGTAAAATGCGGCGAAATATACATATTAATAATTAATAATACATCCCTCGGGTGGAAATCGAACCTACAACTATCACGTTACAGTCACACCCTTCTCTGCCTCTATCTGATATATATTATGTATAATTAATAAATGACAATAATTGGGTCACTTTCAAAGCCAGGCATTGAGTTCTGCCGGAGTAACTTAACACTAGGCTACCTACCCTGCTGTATACAGCAGCGGGATACAGCATGAAGCTAATTTGATTTAATTTAATATGTAAGTACAGTCAAATTTGTAACTGGAATTAACAAAATGTTTTTTTAAGGAACTGTAGTCAAGTCCATAAGTAAAGTTTAAATCAATATAATGTTCTAAAGTAATACTAACAACGGTCTCAGCTACACAAAAGGTACCACGTGGTCACGTGTCCGTAGCATGTGAAAAAATAGTAGGCCGTAGCGGTGGAGCAGTTTAGCGTTTGATTGTATATGAACATGCTGTGGGTTCGATTCCTATTCGGGATAGTAAGTTATTTTTAATTTTTGTTCTGGTGATAAGATAACGCGAGCAAGATGCGTCATTAATTTCCGCCATTCAAAGCGCATTGTCTCTAAAAGTGATGAGAAAGTGAACGGCGTCTCTTAACATTAGGTTACGTTTGCATACCCTGCGGTATGCGAGATACGTCGTGAAGCTGATTAAGTGATACGGGAAATATTTACACAGAGTACATTCGATATTCATACAAATTTAATTTTGAAATGTATAAAAATCGCTGAAATTAAGAGTTTCGTTTAAAATTCATTCATTTACAATGAATGTAAAATAAAATCAATTGTAAGGCTATAAATAATATTTTCACATAAATTATATAACAAAAGTAATATTAAAAGTAATATTTTCACATAAATTATATAACAAAAGTAAGAAGTTGACTGTTGAAATCATTCATTTGCTGAATAAGGCGAGAACAGACGTTTACGTCATTGTATAGAATTCGCGGAATGATTGGTGACTTAATTAATAATCTAGAAACATAAATTTTAAGACACTCCGTTTTCCATTTTCCGCGCAGTTTTCAAGACTTTTATTTAACTAATATTTGTAATTAGTACAACAATAAGAATACGTAAGACTGTAATATATTCATATTAGATTTTAGTCATTGTGAAGACCAACGCCTAAAAAATATAAAGAGTTCTTTTATTGTCTGCCTGAGACCGCAGCGGTTCAATGATTAACTGTAAGCCCGACGCTTGTGAGTTAGATTCCGGCTCGCGGAATGAATTATTTTGATATTTTCGCCCTGATAAAGAGCGGCGTTGAGTTTTACCACTCAACAATGTCATGAAAACAAGGTGAAAAGCGGAGAACTGAGTGTTTTAACTCTAGGTTCTCTCTGCCTATCTAGCTATATGCGGGATGTAGCGTGAAACTACAAAAACTCTAATACAACGATTTTATCGTACTATTTAAAGAAAAACCTTAGTTAAATAAAACAATTTTTTTTGTTAAATTTTCCACATAAATCTTAAGCCCTAGACTTATTATGTATCAACCATTCATCTTCGTGTACACTACAGCGTCCACACACTGTACCTACTAATGAGTTAGTGACGCATTATAATAAAATGTATTTAAAAATTGCTTCACGTTTTTTCCCACATAGTAACGTGGGCGGTGCGTGGAAAACGGAGTTTTTAGCACTAAGTTTCCTCCGTCTGCTATACGGGAAATAGCATGCAAATGCAAACAAACATTCTGTTTTGAAATACAAACAATGTCATCAGATAATTTGAATGAATATTCAATATATATTTCAAAATAAAATGGTAAGTAGTAGTAGCAGCAAAAGGAAGCCACTCAAAAACAGGGGCACAAGCGTACTTGGAACTGTAAACGCGACAGGTTGTGGGACATTTCCTCGTTCGGGTACGAACCAAAAGCACTCATCACGCAATACTTCCAGGGGCGGAAAATGAGGAACGGAAATGTTTTAACACTAGGTTCTCAGGTTCCCTCTGCCTGCCATGCTGGTGCGAGATACAGGATGAAACTTAAAAAAGAAGAGCAATTGAAAACTTATAGAATAGTTTTCAATTGCTCTCTAGACTGTACTATACTAGCTTCACGCTTTATCCCTACGGTCTTACATACGGTCTCTATATACGTCTTTCACCTCGTCCACTGTCATCAACCTTTTCATACATGCCCTCCGAGGAGTCCTCCTGCTTTTAACGTGACTTTCCACCAGTATCTTTGATACTGGATTTTCGAAGGTCTACCTCTCACTTTTCCATTATGAATCTTTTTTGCCATTCTTTCATCACTTATTCGTTCGACGTGCCCAAACCAGCTGAGCACGTTCCTCTTCATTCTCACCGTGACATCCTCGCTAGTACCTGCCATTCTGTGTACCTTTTTATTGCGGATTCGATCATGAACTATTATTTTTTAATATTTTCATTTCTTCGCTCCGGTAGCAAGGCAAAAAAATGCACCATTGAATTCAACAACTCAACACTTGCGTGCCACGTTCCACATGCTACGAAAATTCGGCAGAATGTAGAAAACGTCTTAACGCTAGGTTCCCTCCGCCTACTCTGCTAAATGACGGATATAACGTGAAGCTAAAAAAAAATGTTTACAGAGGGAAGTATCCTAAGCCCACCTGCAATACGTCACCCACGCACCGCACTAGTGGGTCAGTGACTAATTATCACGAGATGAGTCTACTGTGCGTCTTGTAACGATAATAATGTTGACATCGTCTTAGTCAGTAAACAAGGATTTGATGATGATGATGTGCAAATATTGTAGTTTAATTATGTCAATTTCACTGTAAACGTATGAATATTTATTAAATTTGTGAAACAGGATTAGTGGTTTATGATTTTATGTGTTTTTTTGTCTTTTCGTGTTGTTTCCCGTATATAGTAGGGGACGCAAATGGAACCTATTATTAAGACAACTCGTTCTCAACCCAATTTTCAAGATATTGCGGTTCGAATCACGGCTAAATAAAAAAAATATTTTTTTCATTTACTTATTTATTCATTTTCATTGTCAAACGAAATCTATAATTATTTTTAAAGGAATTTAGAGATATTTTCCAGGAGAGGGGGTGGGGTTGGACTTTAATTGAACAAATCTGTTCGTATAAAAAAGGCCAGTCGTGGTGCAGAGGTACAAGCGTGTGACTGTAAGTACTAGGTTGTGGGTTCGATTCCCACTCGAGGAAATGAAATATTTAATGTTTTCGTTTATTCGCTCTGGTGTCGAGGCAAAGCGTGGCGTTAAGCTACACTGCTCAACACGCAACGCCTCCAAATCGGCGGAAAGGCGGGAATACATACGGGATACAGCGTGAAGCTGGCAAAAAAATATACGGATATATCTTATGATATATATTGCGTAAAAACAATACAAAAAATTTAAGTATATTCATAGAATGTTAAGAATCGTTACTTATAAAAATATTTTTTTAAATCCTGCATACATTTACACGGTGTATGAGCGTGTCCTATAAAAAAATATCTGCGTTATGTGTTTTAATGTATATAATTTTATTTTGCGAAGTAATTTTTATAATTTATAATATATGTCTTAAATTTTATGTTTAATCTGGAAAAAAGAAAAAGAGTTTCATTACATGAAAATTAGAGGCCGTCGTGACAGGCAGGCAGCGTGTGCAGGCAGGCAGGCAGCGTGTGCAGGCAGGCAGGCAGCAGGCTATAAATGCAACGGACGTGGGTCTGATATCCATTCGGGAGAATTATTATACTTATTTTATGTATACAACTCTGGTAGACGTAGCACAGCGTTCGGTTCCATCACTCTTCAGACATTCGAAAATTCAGCTAAAAGTAGGGTAAAGTAACCTAGTGTTAAGACCAAATTTTCGAGACATTGCCTGTTGAGTGGTGACCTCAACGGCGCGCTTTGTGTTTGAAATTAAAATAATTATTTCATAACAGTCGCGTTTACAGTCATATTTTGTGCCGTTTCTATAATATAAACATTTTTTCAAGTAATAACGGAAAATGGAAAACTCAATTATCTCGACATTGAAAAAGGACAAGATAAAAATAAATATATAGTAAAAAATCTAATATTCACGTAAACATTAAATAATTAATTATGTTAATTTATGAATCGTGAACTTTACTAGCACGATCCATAAAATAAACGTGATTTTGCATACATATACGAGTACGTATTATATCAAAGAAGTGAGAAATTATCGTAATTACAGATTTCAATATATTATACGATTAGGAAGTATTTGTGTCTACAAGATAGTTGTGGGTTCGGTTCCCATTATCTCTTATAGTTCATAAAATGCAGTGTTGAGTTCGTTTATGGAATTTGAAATGATCGGTGACTAGACATCGGTTTATAGGATACAAAATGGAAACATCGAAGGAATTTGGTTTTGTGTACTTTATTTATCATTATTTTAGTTTTTAGTACAAGCGTGTGATTGTAAACGCGACAGGTTGTGGTTTCGACACCCACGGGGGAAAACTTAATATTTTGTTTATATCATCTGATGTCGAGGCACAGCGACGGCGTTGAGTTTCAGAATATTTTAAATATAATATTATTCTGTTGATGTAAACGCGACATTTTGTGGGTTAGATTGTCACTGGGGGAAATGACTAGTGGTAGGATAGGTATTTAATATTTTCATTTCTTCGCTCTGGTGTCGATGCAAAGTGCGACATTGAATTTCGTCACCCAACACGCAATGCCTCCCAATTCGGCGGAAAATATGAAACGGAGTGTTTAAACACTAAGTTCTCTCGATCTGCTCTGCTGTGGGTATGAAGCTAAAATATGTATGAAACTACTCCTTCATTCCCTACTACTACACATACAGTTCCTGACAGAGATTGCTTTAAAAGTGGTGAGGTCGCCTGATATATATGTCACAGAGTATGAATACGGAACGTCAATCTTGTTTGACTTGGGTGTAGTACACTGTCTGTTGTTAATGTCTGAATTGACAGCTTTTAAGGAAGTGGGGGAAATGACGCGTCGTTCTTATAATATTGGGAACGAGCGATGCGGACTTCTCCTTCGAGTGGCATATTGAACGGTGGTACTAAGACGTCATCTAACTTCACCGCGTTCAGACTATGAAGGTAGACCTAACGTGTCAGTGTTATAAATTTTATATATTTTTTCATTTATGTTACTTTTTTAGACGCTAGTTGTAGCGCGAAGGCAACTGTGCGACTGTGACCGCGGCGATATGGGTTTGATTCCCACCCTGGGGTAATTCATATCTTCGAATGATGAGAAGTGATTTATTGGATGAATTATTTTAATTCTCCTGTCTGTAAATATAAAATACAGCGTGGAGTTCAGTTCCTCACCACAAAAATGCTCAAAATTTTAGCAGTGCGTGTATGAGGGATGGAGTATCTTAGCACTAGGTTCTCTCTTCCTAACCTGCTATACTTATACGACATTAAGCGTGAAGCTAAGAAAAATAATTCAAAAGAACAAACGTTTAATTTATTTGCAATTATAAGTACATAATAAATAAGTTATTTCCGTGAAAACCCATAACTGAGTATTATTTAACATAAACAACTTACATAAGATTTAAATAATATCGTCGTAAAAAAATATTTTATCGCTATCGCTATTACTTTGTAGAGTTAAAGAGTCTAATGAAAATTATTCACTTTTTTATTTGAAAAACGCATGTGAGTGTTAAGACGATGGTTGTGAGTTCGATTTCCACACGGAGGACTGAAGTATTTCATATTTATAAAAAAATAGATTACAACAAGAACAAAGTGATATAACATTATGATTCGATTTACAATCTTCACTAAGCAGGTAGTTTATTGTTTCTTACAGTTCAGCTGGACTGATATACATACGAGTATGAGCTATTCATCAAATGTTTGAAATCTTAAATTTTTTTATGTCAATTTAAAATACTCAACACACTCAATATTTTTTTAAGGACGCTGTTAATTATTTCTTATAGTATGTTGTAGCTAACGCCATTAAGCCATTGCCATTCGTCAAAATAACCTTGATCAATTATATTTTAGATCCTGTCCAGAACTAAGAGCTATACAATAAAAAAGTTACATTCAAATCAGTCCAGCAGCCTAGAGGATGTGCCATATGCATGCACAAACAGACAAACAAACAGATAAAATCTTAAAAATATTAGATTCGTGTTTTTCATTATCGTAAATGAGTTTTTTTGTAAAAGTATTTAATGTACAGACATACGTTTTTATTGTTTTATTGTATTATAGATATTCTTGTATTGAGTGACCGCGTGGAGATATATAATATAGTACATATAATGTTGAGTCCTCGGCCGAACTCATGCCTTACGCACACGCACAGGAAAATGCTTATATTAAATTCTATGCATCATAAATATACCTTTGGGACTTACCCGAATAGAAGTCGAACCTTAGATATTTTTTTTATGGAGATTTATAAAATAACACAAATAAGACAATAATTAATTAAAATAATTGTCTTTATCATTAATTAAATTGATGATATTAAGATTAAGCCCTTCGACACATTTTCCGCTCAATTTCTGAGAAGTTGTGTGTTGAATGGTGCAACTCAACGCCGCGATTTGTCTTGATGCTAGAGCAAGGAAATGAAAACAATTAACAACCCAAGTGGAAAGGAACCCACAACGTCCCGTTTACAGTTAGACAGCCAGGTTTGATTCCCACTCGGGTGAAAGAAATATTTAATAGTTTCATTTCCTCGCTATGTCCCAAGAATTCGGCGGAATTTAAGGAACGGAAGTCTCTATCTGTATTGCGAACATAAACAATTGTAATGTAGACAGAAAGATCTCTTGATATTATTTTTTGCTTCAAAAATATGAGGCCAGTCGTATCGCAGGGGCACGAAGTATGACTGTAAAATCTACTGGTTGTGGGTTCGATCCCCTCTAGTGGAGATGAAATATTCATTAAATATATATTTTAATTTCTTCGCTCAGGTGTCGATTCAAAGCGCGACGTTCCACCAATCTACCCGCAATACCTCCAGAATTCGGCGGAAAATGGGAAACGTAGTGTATTAACACTAGGTTCCCTCTGCCTTCCCTGTGTGAGGAATACAGCGTGAATAATATTTATATATAATATGTTTTTAAATAGAAATAATATCTGGAACAAATTAAAAACTGTACCTGATAACATTTTAAGAGCATAAGTATTAAATTATTTACACACAATACAGAGTGGCGGAACTCAACGCCGCGTTATGTTTTGTTACCAGAGTGAGGAAAAAGATAATGACAAATGTCATCCGGAGGAGATAAAACGTATTTTTTTAAAGAGTATCACGTGAGGTATTAAATATACATTAAAATATAGACTACGACTATTAAGTTTTATTTTGTTTTCTTCGTTAACAAGTAGTCAGTTAAACAATATTATTATGAAATGCAAAAAATAATCGAGTGAGAATCGAACCCACAATTGTCTTGTAAGTTCGATACCCCTTCTTCCTTTCCTTCCTTCTCTTTCTTAGTGTTTTAGTATCGTGTTCTTTCCACGCACATACATATGCACATATTAAAAAGTATACCTAAAATGTATTTCCCCTTTTTTGAATAAATATTGAACTTAACAATTATTACTCACCGTACGTCCTTATTTGAATATAAAGTTCTACCAATTACTTTTTTTAGCTTCACGGTGTATCCCGCTTATATGCGGGGTAGGCAGCGGGAACAATTATTTAAGAATATAAAAATATAAAAAAAATGTATGATACATCTCTGCTGAGGCTCAATTTAATAATACATAATTTTGTAATATATTATTATATAGATATTAAATAGAATTCAAACCTATTCCACGTTGTATCCAGCATTCAGCAGAATAGGCAGAGGGAATTAGATCTAGAGGGAACTAGTGTTAGGACACTCTGATCTCTACTTTCCTTTCAACTTTCTAGACATTGTGTGCTGAGTGGCAGAACTAAACCGCAAGCCTTGTCTTGTGACCAGAGAAAAATGAGACGAATTCTTTCCACCGAGTGGAAATCGAACCAAACAACCGTCAAGTTTACAATCAGACCACCACTGACTCTATATAGCTTAAAAAGAAAAAAAAACAGACACAATTTTTTTTTTCTTTACCAATAAAATTCATTCAGTTCACCTCTAAAGTAGTTCACGATTGTATCTACGTAATACAAATTAACTTGTTATATCATTTTGTGGACCAAAATTGCATCACATGTCTTAATTTACTTTAATAGTCGGTAAAAAAATTACGATTGGGCCCTTATGGCACAGTTTGTAGTTTTGATTAATTGAAGTGATTGTGGGTTCATTTTAAAAAGGTTTTTTTTGTAAGTAAAAGAAATTTACTCAGATTTGTTTGTATGTACAGTCTGACTGCACATGTAAACCCAAGGAACTAGCAGTTTTACGACGGTCAGGTAACTGGTCCTCTTCTATCTTAATTTAAATAAATTAAAAACATTAACCTTGTTTTATTTAAAATTGAATAACTTTTTATCTTCTTTTTATTTATATATCAATTTTCTGTGAGGACCACATCGTTTTTGATTCATATTTCACATATGCCAGTCGTGGTGCAGGGGAACACGACAGTTTGTAAGTTCGATTCCCACTTGAACAAATTACATATTTCATATTTTCATTGCTTCCCTCTGGTAAAGCGACAAAGCGCGCAACACGCAATGCTTCCTTAATTCGGCGGACAATGGGGACCGGAATAGCCTTAATGGGAACAGAGTGCCTTAACACTGGGCTCCCAGGTTCCCTCTGTGAGTGCAGCACACATCGGGATATAGAGTAAAGCTAAGCTATTTTTTAAAGTGTTCTCAATTTAAAATTTAATAGTTTATTATCTTTCTTTTTTACATAAATCAACATTGTGATTGTGATTTATGTGATTATTAATGTTGGGTATCGAAAATTGTAACCATAACTTAGATTGAAGATTTATTATTAATCTTTTTCTGGTCTTATGATTTTCATTAAAAAAAACTTAATGTTAACACTCCGTCCGTAAGGAATGAAAATAGTTTATTGTCTTGTGTTCTTCTCTTCATTCCGATTTATTGAAAATAAAAGTTATAAAAAATGTTATAAAAAAATTAAGTTACTCTACTATTTTTTTACTTTTTTTTTCAGCTTCACGTTGTACCCCGCAAAAGCAATGTAGGCAGAGAGGACCTAGTGTCAAATATTTTATTCTCTCAAGTAGGAATCGAACACATATCCTGTCGCGTTTTCAGTCAAACTCTTGTGCCCCTGCATCATGGCTGGCCTCAACTCAATTCTACTATTCATAACATTTTATTTACATAAAATAAAAGCCGCATTCGATTTCATTCTTTATTTTTATGGCTAAATAAATGCACTCAAAGGCAAACGCAATTCTGGAGTTCAGGCGGAGAGTGGAGAATGGAATGTCATAAAGTTTTCTGCTTTCGACTACCCTTCTATACCCCAGCCCACTGCTATTGCAGATAAAAATATTTCCTTGTTCTTGGTAACATCAACCGCCACATTTGCTCTCCGCTCACGGGATCCAATCCTTTTATTCATATCATAAATAAAAACAAAGTGATTAATCACTGTAATTTCTTAATGACCATGGATGAAACAAGAGATTATTCCGTCCGCCTAATTCTATATTAGCACAAAAGTATATTAGAAAATAAAATATGTAAATGGAGCCCGTCGAGGCGCAGTGAGCCATCGTGTTAGGGATTCTATTTCTACTTGAGATTTTATATTTATATTTTGATTTCTTCGCTCTAGTAACAAGACAAAGCGCGGCGTTAAGTTCTACCATTTAACACGCAAATGTCTCGAAAATTCGGAAGAATGTGGGGTACTTAACAGTGGGTTTTTGTTACCCCGTTAGCTTCAGCGTGAAGTTAAAAAAATATGTACATGTAATATAAACAATTTATTAGTTCAAAATTTAAAAACACAGTGATTATACATTATAATCTCTTAATGACTAAAGATAAAACAAGAAATCATTCCGCCCGCCTAATTCTATATTAGTACAAATATATTTATATATATATTAGAAAACAAAATATGTTTATATAATATGTCGGTCTGTAATACCATTCGGTGCTCGCGCGTCTTAACGTGCGGTCGTGTGTGACGGTAACTACCATAAATAACTGAGTACTGAGTGTATAAATAAAAAAAACTATTTAAGGAAATAAAGCGTAAGTTTTTTAACTAAAATTTTTAGATTTAGAGATTTTTTTAATTAATTGTAGAACTATATTGGGCCGAGAAAGTCTGAAATGTTTTTTGTTTTTATAAATATATATTTATAAAAACAAAAAACATTTCAGACTTTCTCGGCCCAATATAGTTCTACAATTAATTAAAAAAATCTCTAAATCTAAAAATTTTAGTTAAAAAACTTACGCTTTATTTCCTTAAATAGTTTTTTTTATTTATACACTCAGTACTCAGTTATTTATGGTAGTTACCGTCACACACGACCGCACGTTAAGACGCGCGAGCACCGAATGGTATTACAGACCGACATATTATATAAACATATTTTGTTTTCTAATATATATATAAATATATTTGTACTAATATAGAATTAGGCGGGCGGAATGATTTCTTGTTTTATCTTTAGTCATTAAGAGATTATAATGTATAATCACTGTGTTTTTAAATTTTGAACTAATAAATTGTTTATATTACATGTACATATTTTTTTAACTTCACGCTGAAGCTAACGGGGTAACAAAAACCCACTGTTAAGTACCCCACATTCTTCCGAATTTTCGAGACATTTGCGTGTTAAATGGTAGAACTTAACGCCGCGCTTTGTCTTGTTACTAGAGCGAAGAAATCAAAATATAAATATAAAATCTCAAGTAGAAATAGAATCCCTAACACGATGGCTCACTGCGCCTCGACGGGCTCCATTTACATATTTTATTTTCTAATATACTTTTGTGCTAATATAGAATTAGGCGGACGGAATAATCTCTTGTTTCATCCATGGTCATTAAGAAATTACAGTGATTAATCACTTTGTTTTTATTTATGATATGAATAAAAGGATTGGATCCCGTGAGCGGAGAGCAAATGTGGCGGTTGATGTTACCAAGAACAAGGAAATATTTTTATCTGCAATAGCAGTGGGCTGGGGTATAGAAGGGTAGTCGAAAGCAGAAAACTTTATGACATTCCATTCTCCACTCTCCGCCTGAACTCCAGAATTGCGTTTGCCTTTGAGTGCATTTATTTAGCCATAAAAATAAAGAATGAAATCGAATGCGGCTTTTATTTTATGTAAATAAAATGTTATGAATAGTAGAATTGAGTTGAGGCCAGCCATGATGCAGGGGCACAAGAGTTTGACTGAAAACGCGACAGGATATGTGTTCGATTCCTACTTGAGAGAATAAAATATTTGACACTAGGTCCTCTCTGCCTACATTGCTTTTGCGGGGTACAACGTGAAGCTGAAAAAAAAAGTAAAAAAATAGTAGAGTAACTTAATTTTTTTATAACATTTTTTATAACTTTTATTTTCAATAAATCGGAATGAAGAGAAGAACACAAGACAATAAACTATTTTCATTCCTTACGGACGGAGTGTTAACATTAAGTTTTTTTTAATGAAAATCATAAGACCAGAAAAAGATTAATAATAAATCTTCAATCTAAGTTATGGTTACAATTTTCGATACCCAACATTAATAATCACATAAATCACAATCACAATGTTGATTTATGTAAAAAAGAAAGATAATAAACTATTAAATTTTAAATTGAGAACACTTTAAAAAATAGCTTAGCTTTACTCTATATCCCGATGTGTGCTGCACTCACAGAGGGAACCTGGGAGCCCAGTGTTAAGGCACTCTGTTCCCATTAAGGCTATTCCGGTCCCCATTGTCCGCCGAATTAAGGAAGCATTGCGTGTTGCGCGCTTTGTCGCTTTACCAGAGGGAAGCAATGAAAATATGAAATATGTAATTTGTTCAAGTGGGAATCGAACTTACAAACTGTCGTGTTCCCCTGCACCACGACTGGCATATGTGAAATATGAATCAAAAACGATGTGGTCCTCACAGAAAATTGATATATAAATAAAAAGAAGATAAAAAGTTATTCAATTTTAAATAAAACAAGGTTAATGTTTTTAATTTATTTAAATTAAGATAGAAGAGGACCAGTTACCTGACCGTCGTAAAACTGCTAGTTCCTTGGGTTTACATGTGCAGTCAGACTGTACATACAAACAAATCTGAGTAAATTTCTTTTACTTACAAAAAAAACCTTTTTAAAATGAACCCACAATCACTTCAATTAATCAAAACTACAAACTGTGCCATAAGGGCCCAATCGTAATTTTTTTACCGACTATTAAAGTAAATTAAGACATGTGATGCAATTTTGGTCCACAAAATGATATAACAAGTTAATTTGTATTACGTAGATACAATCGTGAACTACTTTAGAGGTGAACTGAATGAATTTTATTGGTAAAGAAAAAAAAAATTGTGTCTGTTTTTTTTTCTTTTTAAGCTATATAGAGTCAGTGGTGGTCTGATTGTAAACTTGACGGTTGTTTGGTTCGATTTCCACTCGGTGGAAAGAATTCGTCTCATTTTTCTCTGGTCACAAGACAAGGCTTGCGGTTTAGTTCTGCCACTCAGCACACAATGTCTAGAAAGTTGAAAGGAAAGTAGAGATCAGAGTGTCCTAACACTAGTTCCCTCTAGATCTAATTCCCTCTGCCTATTCTGCTGAATGCTGGATACAACGTGGAATAGGTTTGAATTCTATTTAATATCTATATAATAATATATTACAAAATTATGTATTATTAAATTGAGCCTCAGCAGAGATGTATCATACATTTTTTTTATATTTTTATATTCTTAAATAATTGTTCCCGCTGCCTACCCCGCATATAAGCGGGATACACCGTGAAGCTAAAAAAAGTAATTGGTAGAACTTTATATTCAAATAAGGACGTACGGTGAGTAATAATTGTTAAGTTCAATATTTATTCAAAAAAGGGGAAATACATTTTAGGTATACTTTTTAATATGTGCATATGTATGTGCGTGGAAAGAACACGATACTAAAACACTAAGAAAGAGAAGGAAGGAAAGGAAGAAGGGGTATCGAACTTACAAGACAATTGTGGGTTCGATTCTCACTCGATTATTTTTTGCATTTCATAATAATATTGTTTAACTGACTACTTGTTAACGAAGAAAACAAAATAAAACTTAATAGTCGTAGTCTATATTTTAATGTATATTTAATACCTCACGTGATACTCTTTAAAAAAATACGTTTTATCTCCTCCGGATGACATTTGTCATTATCTTTTTCCTCACTCTGGTAACAAAACATAACGCGGCGTTGAGTTCCGCCACTCTGTATTGTGTGTAAATAATTTAATACTTATGCTCTTAAAATGTTATCAGGTACAGTTTTTAATTTGTTCCAGATATTATTTCTATTTAAAAACATATTATATATAAATATTATTCACGCTGTATTCCTCACACAGGGAAGGCAGAGGGAACCTAGTGTTAATACACTACGTTTCCCATTTTCCGCCGAATTCTGGAGGTATTGCGGGTAGATTGGTGGAACGTCGCGCTTTGAATCGACACCTGAGCGAAGAAATTAAAATATATATTTAATGAATATTTCATCTCCACTAGAGGGGATCGAACCCACAACCAGTAGATTTTACAGTCATACTTCGTGCCCCTGCGATACGACTGGCCTCATATTTTTGAAGCAAAAAATAATATCAAGAGATCTTTCTGTCTACATTACAATTGTTTATGTTCGCAATACAGATAGAGACTTCCGTTCCTTAAATTCCGCCGAATTCTTGGGACATAGCGAGGAAATGAAACTATTAAATATTTCTTTCACCCGAGTGGGAATCAAACCTGGCTGTCTAACTGTAAACGGGACGTTGTGGGTTCCTTTCCACTTGGGTTGTTAATTGTTTTCATTTCCTTGCTCTAGCATCAAGACAAATCGCGGCGTTGAGTTGCACCATTCAACACACAACTTCTCAGAAATTGAGCGGAAAATGTGTCGAAGGGCTTAATCTTAATATCATCAATTTAATTAATGATAAAGACAATTATTTTAATTAATTATTGTCTTATTTGTGTTATTTTATAAATCTCCATAAAAAAAATATCTAAGGTTCGACTTCTATTCGGGTAAGTCCCAAAGGTATATTTATGATGCATAGAATTTAATATAAGCATTTTCCTGTGCGTGTGCGTAAGGCATGAGTTCGGCCGAGGACTCAACATTATATGTACTATATTATATATCTCCACGCGGTCACTCAATACAAGAATATCTATAATACAATAAAACAATAAAAACGTATGTCTGTACATTAAATACTTTTACAAAAAAACTCATTTACGATAATGAAAAACACGAATCTAATATTTTTAAGATTTTATCTGTTTGTTTGTCTGTTTGTGCATGCATATGGCACATCCTCTAGGCTGCTGGACTGATTTGAATGTAACTTTTTTATTGTATAGCTCTTAGTTCTGGACAGGATCTAAAATATAATTGATCAAGGTTATTTTGACGAATGGCAATGGCTTAATGGCGTTAGCTACAACATACTATAAGAAATAATTAACAGCGTCCTTAAAAAAATATTGAGTGTGTTGAGTATTTTAAATTGACATAAAAAAATTTAAGATTTCAAACATTTGATGAATAGCTCATACTCGTATGTATATCAGTCCAGCTGAACTGTAAGAAACAATAAACTACCTGCTTAGTGAAGATTGTAAATCGAATCATAATGTTATATCACTTTGTTCTTGTTGTAATCTATTTTTTTATAAATATGAAATACTTCAGTCCTCCGTGTGGAAATCGAACTCACAACCATCGTCTTAACACTCACATGCGTTTTTCAAATAAAAAAGTGAATAATTTTCATTAGACTCTTTAACTCTACAAAGTAATAGCGATAGCGATAAAATATTTTTTTACGACGATATTATTTAAATCTTATGTAAGTTGTTTATGTTAAATAATACTCAGTTATGGGTTTTCACGGAAATAACTTATTTATTATGTACTTATAATTGCAAATAAATTAAACGTTTGTTCTTTTGAATTATTTTTCTTAGCTTCACGCTTAATGTCGTATAAGTATAGCAGGTTAGGAAGAGAGAACCTAGTGCTAAGATACTCCATCCCTCATACACGCACTGCTAAAATTTTGAGCATTTTTGTGGTGAGGAACTGAACTCCACGCTGTATTTTATATTTACAGACAGGAGAATTAAAATAATTCATCCAATAAATCACTTCTCATCATTCGAAGATATGAATTACCCCAGGGTGGGAATCAAACCCATATCGCCGCGGTCACAGTCGCACAGTTGCCTTCGCGCTACAACTAGCGTCTAAAAAAGTAACATAAATGAAAAAATATATAAAATTTATAACACTGACACGTTAGGTCTACCTTCATAGTCTGAACGCGGTGAAGTTAGATGACGTCTTAGTACCACCGTTCAATATGCCACTCGAAGGAGAAGTCCGCATCGCTCGTTCCCAATATTATAAGAACGACGCGTCATTTCCCCCACTTCCTTAAAAGCTGTCAATTCAGACATTAACAACAGACAGTGTACTACACCCAAGTCAAACAAGATTGACGTTCCGTATTCATACTCTGTGACATATATATCAGGCGACCTCACCACTTTTAAAGCAATCTCTGTCAGGAACTGTATGTGTAGTAGTAGGGAATGAAGGAGTAGTTTCATACATATTTTAGCTTCATACCCACAGCAGAGCAGATCGAGAGAACTTAGTGTTTAAACACTCCGTTTCATATTTTCCGCCGAATTGGGAGGCATTGCGTGTTGGGTGACGAAATTCAATGTCGCACTTTGCATCGACACCAGAGCGAAGAAATGAAAATATTAAATACCTATCCTACCACTAGTCATTTCCCCCAGTGACAATCTAACCCACAAAATGTCGCGTTTACATCAACAGAATAATATTATATTTAAAATATTCTGAAACTCAACGCCGTCGCTGTGCCTCGACATCAGATGATATAAACAAAATATTAAGTTTTCCCCCGTGGGTGTCGAAACCACAACCTGTCGCGTTTACAATCACACGCTTGTACTAAAAACTAAAATAATGATAAATAAAGTACACAAAACCAAATTCCTTCGATGTTTCCATTTTGTATCCTATAAACCGATGTCTAGTCACCGATCATTTCAAATTCCATAAACGAACTCAACACTGCATTTTATGAACTATAAGAGATAATGGGAACCGAACCCACAACTATCTTGTAGACACAAATACTTCCTAATCGTATAATATATTGAAATCTGTAATTACGATAATTTCTCACTTCTTTGATATAATACGTACTCGTATATGTATGCAAAATCACGTTTATTTTATGGATCGTGCTAGTAAAGTTCACGATTCATAAATTAACATAATTAATTATTTAATGTTTACGTGAATATTAGATTTTTTACTATATATTTATTTTTATCTTGTCCTTTTTCAATGTCGAGATAATTGAGTTTTCCATTTTCCGTTATTACTTGAAAAAATGTTTATATTATAGAAACGGCACAAAATATGACTGTAAACGCGACTGTTATGAAATAATTATTTTAATTTCAAACACAAAGCGCGCCGTTGAGGTCACCACTCAACAGGCAATGTCTCGAAAATTTGGTCTTAACACTAGGTTACTTTACCCTACTTTTAGCTGAATTTTCGAATGTCTGAAGAGTGATGGAACCGAACGCTGTGCTACGTCTACCAGAGTTGTATACATAAAATAAGTATAATAATTCTCCCGAATGGATATCAGACCCACGTCCGTTGCATTTATAGCCTGCTGCCTGCCTGCCTGCACACGCTGCCTGCCTGCCTGCACACGCTGCCTGCCTGTCACGACGGCCTCTAATTTTCATGTAATGAAACTCTTTTTCTTTTTTCCAGATTAAACATAAAATTTAAGACATATATTATAAATTATAAAAATTACTTCGCAAAATAAAATTATATACATTAAAACACATAACGCAGATATTTTTTTATAGGACACGCTCATACACCGTGTAAATGTATGCAGGATTTAAAAAAATATTTTTATAAGTAACGATTCTTAACATTCTATGAATATACTTAAATTTTTTGTATTGTTTTTACGCAATATATATCATAAGATATATCCGTATATTTTTTTGCCAGCTTCACGCTGTATCCCGTATGTATTCCCGCCTTTCCGCCGATTTGGAGGCGTTGCGTGTTGAGCAGTGTAGCTTAACGCCACGCTTTGCCTCGACACCAGAGCGAATAAACGAAAACATTAAATATTTCATTTCCTCGAGTGGGAATCGAACCCACAACCTAGTACTTACAGTCACACGCTTGTACCTCTGCACCACGACTGGCCTTTTTTATACGAACAGATTTGTTCAATTAAAGTCCAACCCCACCCCCTCTCCTGGAAAATATCTCTAAATTCCTTTAAAAATAATTATAGATTTCGTTTGACAATGAAAATGAATAAATAAGTAAATGAAAAAAATATTTTTTTTATTTAGCCGTGATTCGAACCGCAATATCTTGAAAATTGGGTTGAGAACGAGTTGTCTTAATAATAGGTTCCATTTGCGTCCCCTACTATATACGGGAAACAACACGAAAAGACAAAAAAACACATAAAATCATAAACCACTAATCCTGTTTCACAAATTTAATAAATATTCATACGTTTACAGTGAAATTGACATAATTAAACTACAATATTTGCACATCATCATCATCAAATCCTTGTTTACTGACTAAGACGATGTCAACATTATTATCGTTACAAGACGCACAGTAGACTCATCTCGTGATAATTAGTCACTGACCCACTAGTGCGGTGCGTGGGTGACGTATTGCAGGTGGGCTTAGGATACTTCCCTCTGTAAACATTTTTTTTTAGCTTCACGTTATATCCGTCATTTAGCAGAGTAGGCGGAGGGAACCTAGCGTTAAGACGTTTTCTACATTCTGCCGAATTTTCGTAGCATGTGGAACGTGGCACGCAAGTGTTGAGTTGTTGAATTCAATGGTGCATTTTTTTGCCTTGCTACCGGAGCGAAGAAATGAAAATATTAAAAAATAATAGTTCATGATCGAATCCGCAATAAAAAGGTACACAGAATGGCAGGTACTAGCGAGGATGTCACGGTGAGAATGAAGAGGAACGTGCTCAGCTGGTTTGGGCACGTCGAACGAATAAGTGATGAAAGAATGGCAAAAAAGATTCATAATGGAAAAGTGAGAGGTAGACCTTCGAAAATCCAGTATCAAAGATACTGGTGGAAAGTCACGTTAAAAGCAGGAGGACTCCTCGGAGGGCATGTATGAAAAGGTTGATGACAGTGGACGAGGTGAAAGACGTATATAGAGACCGTATGTAAGACCGTAGGGATAAAGCGTGAAGCTAGTATAGTACAGTCTAGAGAGCAATTGAAAACTATTCTATAAGTTTTCAATTGCTCTTCTTTTTTAAGTTTCATCCTGTATCTCGCACCAGCATGGCAGGCAGAGGGAACCTGAGAACCTAGTGTTAAAACATTTCCGTTCCTCATTTTCCGCCCCTGGAAGTATTGCGTGATGAGTGCTTTTGGTTCGTACCCGAACGAGGAAATGTCCCACAACCTGTCGCGTTTACAGTTCCAAGTACGCTTGTGCCCCTGTTTTTGAGTGGCTTCCTTTTGCTGCTACTACTACTTACCATTTTATTTTGAAATATATATTGAATATTCATTCAAATTATCTGATGACATTGTTTGTATTTCAAAACAGAATGTTTGTTTGCATTTGCATGCTATTTCCCGTATAGCAGACGGAGGAAACTTAGTGCTAAAAACTCCGTTTTCCACGCACCGCCCACGTTACTATGTGGGAAAAAACGTGAAGCAATTTTTAAATACATTTTATTATAATGCGTCACTAACTCATTAGTAGGTACAGTGTGTGGACGCTGTAGTGTACACGAAGATGAATGGTTGATACATAATAAGTCTAGGGCTTAAGATTTATGTGGAAAATTTAACAAAAAAAATTGTTTTATTTAACTAAGGTTTTTCTTTAAATAGTACGATAAAATCGTTGTATTAGAGTTTTTGTAGTTTCACGCTACATCCCGCATATAGCTAGATAGGCAGAGAGAACCTAGAGTTAAAACACTCAGTTCTCCGCTTTTCACCTTGTTTTCATGACATTGTTGAGTGGTAAAACTCAACGCCGCTCTTTATCAGGGCGAAAATATCAAAATAATTCATTCCGCGAGCCGGAATCTAACTCACAAGCGTCGGGCTTACAGTTAATCATTGAACCGCTGCGGTCTCAGGCAGACAATAAAAGAACTCTTTATATTTTTTAGGCGTTGGTCTTCACAATGACTAAAATCTAATATGAATATATTACAGTCTTACGTATTCTTATTGTTGTACTAATTACAAATATTAGTTAAATAAAAGTCTTGAAAACTGCGCGGAAAATGGAAAACGGAGTGTCTTAAAATTTATGTTTCTAGATTATTAATTAAGTCACCAATCATTCCGCGAATTCTATACAATGACGTAAACGTCTGTTCTCGCCTTATTCAGCAAATGAATGATTTCAACAGTCAACTTCTTACTTTTGTTATATAATTTATGTGAAAATATTACTTTTAATATTACTTTTGTTATATAATTTATGTGAAAATATTATTTATAGCCTTACAATTGATTTTATTTTACATTCATTGTAAATGAATGAATTTTAAACGAAACTCTTAATTTCAGCGATTTTTATACATTTCAAAATTAAATTTGTATGAATATCGAATGTACTCTGTGTAAATATTTCCCGTATCACTTAATCAGCTTCACGACGTATCTCGCATACCGCAGGGTATGCAAACGTAACCTAATGTTAAGAGACGCCGTTCACTTTCTCATCACTTTTAGAGACAATGCGCTTTGAATGGCGGAAATTAATGACGCATCTTGCTCGCGTTATCTTATCACCAGAACAAAAATTAAAAATAACTTACTATCCCGAATAGGAATCGAACCCACAGCATGTTCATATACAATCAAACGCTAAACTGCTCCACCGCTACGGCCTACTATTTTTTCACATGCTACGGACACGTGACCACGTGGTACCTTTTGTGTAGCTGAGACCGTTGTTAGTATTACTTTAGAACATTATATTGATTTAAACTTTACTTATGGACTTGACTACAGTTCCTTAAAAAAACATTTTGTTAATTCCAGTTACAAATTTGACTGTACTTACATATTAAATTAAATCAAATTAGCTTCATGCTGTATCCCGCTGCTGTATACAGCAGGGTAGGTAGCCTAGTGTTAAGTTACTCCGGCAGAACTCAATGCCTGGCTTTGAAAGTGACCCAATTATTGTCATTTATTAATTATACATAATATATATCAGATAGAGGCAGAGAAGGGTGTGACTGTAACGTGATAGTTGTAGGTTCGATTTCCACCCGAGGGATGTATTATTAATTATTAATATGTATATTTCGCCGCATTTTACGCCAGGCTTTTATGTTAGTGCCAGAGTTCGCTCTGGCACTTACGCAAAATCATACTATGCTTTACTAAGGAAATTTATTATAAAAATAGCCGCATCCTACACTTGTTTATATTATGTTTACAATTTTTTAGGGTTCTGTATCCAAAGGGCAAAATAGAATTCTATTACTAAAACTTCGCTGCCTGCCTGGCTGTCTGTCTGTCACCAGGCCGTATCTCAAGAACCATGATAGTTAGATAGTTTAAATTTTCACACATGATGTATTTCTGTTGCCGCTATAACAATAAATATATAAAAACAGAATAAAAGAAATATTTAAGGAGCCCCCTTAAAATAAGCCCCTATATAGCAAACGAGTTTTTGCCATTTTTAGAGATAACGTTACGGAACCCTTATTACGAGAGTCCGACTCGCACTTGGGGCGGTTTTTAATTTTTAGCGCCAGTATCCGCAACGCGCGGTAAATAATTATCTTCGAATAAAATTATAGATGTTCACCTTTCGAGGAACCATAACATGACGTATTAAATTATATGTGCAGAAAAACTATAAATATTGCGTATGGTAGTAAATCAAGTAGAAACCAAACAATTGGGAATCGAACCCACAATCGTCGTGTTTACAATCACTCGCTTGTGCACCTGCGCAACGACTGCCTCTTTAAAATATTAAGGTTATACAAAATCAAAAATGCCAAAAGAGATAGCCTTTCAAATTTTGTCGACACGGCCTCGATTATTATAACATTGTCAAGCATCTTGGCAGCTTTTAAAAAAAATCCTATCCTGTCTTAATTTTGTTAATAAAAGTTTTTTTTTTCGAACTCCTAAATTGCATATAATAAATTTATTATTAGCCACACTAGCCAATTTTCGAAGTGTTCAGTAGCGGAACGACTTTCAACGACTTTGTAGTCTTACCGGAGAACGGAAATGAAAATAACTCATCCCCCAAATGGGAATTGAAGCCACAGTCGCACCGCTGCCCCATAATAGTAATCTCTTCTTAAATTTTTTGAATTATTTTTTATTTATTTTCTTTTAATGTATTTAGCCAGAAAAACAAAACAAACAGTTGTTTTACCATAAAATGATTGATATCTTAGCTATTATTATCACATGAAAACATGTTTTCACGCTTCGAACTACTTCACGTGCACAGTGCGGTTAGTGTAGATGCTAAATGATTATAATTAGGGATTTAAGTTAAGTATTGTTCGTTCTTGTCATAGCAACGTCATTTTGTTTATTATTATTTTTTTACTTGTGTTTTTATACTGTGGTTTTAAATTAGTGAAATATATAACTATACTAAACTGGAGAACAGAATAAATTAACACTGGGTGCTCTGATTTCAAGTTTTTCTTTTTGGATGTCAATGTAAAATTTATAGCCATAAAATAAACTATGTTAATCTAAACTGTATTAAAATTTAAGAGATTGGTTGAACGCGCTAAGTAAAAAATTTTTTGTGTTGAATAGTCCATTGAACTACGCGGGCCAAGCAGATATTTGTTTTAATAATCGCTGTATCCCGTATATAGCAGGGTAAGTAGATGAGGACCTAGTATTAAGAAACGTAGTTTGAATATTCCGGTAAATGCCGATCATTCAAGGGAGAAAATGTATTATTAATTCGCTCCCGCAAGTGGTAATCGAACCCACACACGTCGCGTTTACAGTCCCAAGACAGACGTTTATAATATATGCATATATGTACCTATAGTTCTAAGGAAGAATGAATTGAGGTAAATATTTAATAGGCGTATCCGCGACGGTTCACGTCACGATTCAGTGGGATACGAATCGTTGCTCTTACGCAGTACTTCAAGTGTTGGTTTGAATTAAATACAGCTTTTAGTTTATACGATAATAATAATTGTGTAGGGGATTTCCTTTTTTTAATTATTATTTTTTATGTTTTTTTTAAGGCGTGTGTGGATAATATGTATAGTTACTATACATATTTTCTTGGGATTAGTTAAACAATTCATAATTGTAAGATGCGCAAGGGCGAAAGAATGGCACAAAAAGATTTAGGGAGAAGTTCGCAAGCGGGAGGGAACCTCAGTTCACTTTAAATGATACTGGAGGGAGGCAAGTATAAAGAAGATGATAACAGTGTAAGCAAAAGAGAGACCACGTCTTCACGTTCATACCTAGACGTCGCTAGGGATAAACGTGAAGCTAAAAAAAGGAAATGTAAATTTATTTACATACTACATACTCGCTAGTAAAACACAGAGAGCGTCGTTGAGTTCCGCACCTCAACACGCAATAACAAAAAAATAAGTGATAGTACAGAAATATCATACTCGCCTAATCCATATTTTCCTACACAAATCTAGTAGAGCGTTAGCAATTTAATTGCAACTTCACTTAAATATGTTTGTTTGTGGTTTAATAAATTGGAGTACGGCTAATACATTAGTACAGAGATATGGTCAGCAAACAAAAATAGTATCTATATAATGATGTTTATTTTAACACTTAACTGTATTTACCTTGTATTTGTCCATATATATTTTTTCAGATGTCACAACATAACTTAATAATAAGTTATAAATATAATTTCATTTTCATCCGCTTAGAATGAAACATAAATATCTCTGGGTATTTAATTTCTTAGCGAGTTCACATTTTTCTCTTGTTCACAATCTTTTTCTTGCATTTACGCACGGCATCGAAATGTGGGTATTACAGAAGAATGAAGGAAAGATGAGTGCTAAAAAAATGCAATCTCTTTGTAGGATATACAGAGTCAGTTTAGGCGATGGAATCCACAATAAAGAGATATATAGAATAACAGATACTGGAAAAATGAGGTCAGGTAATTTGGGTACGTCTAAAGAATTTCTAAGGTAAGAATAGCAAATAATAGCAAATATTATGAACAAAGAGTGAGTGGTAGAAGAGGCAAGTGGTTAACTTTCGATAACACAGTATCGATGATATTCGAGAAAGATACACGTAAAAATCATGAAGACCCACTGGACAGCAGATGGCAAGTTGATGACAGTAAATGAGCTCAAAAGAGATTGCTGCACGGTTTGTCCTCCCGTTCTGTTGCCGACCTGCGACGTCAACCGTCGCTTTAACTTCAAGTCGGAGGAACAGATTATCTTCATTTCCTCGCTCTGATAACAACTTATTTTTAGAAATTTTTTGCAAAATTTTTTTGAAGAGAAAATTGGGCGAAAAGTGGGGACCGAAATGTCTTGACACTGATTTCTACCTACAAACAAAGCTTATGCGGTATACAGCGTGAAGTTAAAAACAATATTACAGTTTACAACTTTGTCTGCTAGCGCTACTCTACATTCCAACGTTATCAATCCTATGTTCCGTTAATAAATAACTATTTAGATGATGTTTTCTTCAATCAGTGGTTTTAATCTTTCGGTAAGCTATTATTTTTTAATTATGTTATGTCAACTCCGTTTTCTTTATAGGTTTAGGTAGCAGTTAACTTTGCTAATTTATATAATGAAAAAGCCCTAGTACCGCAGTGGAGCAAAAATCAAAATATAGTTTATTCAAAAGTTAACGGTGACGTTTGTGGGTTCGATTCCCACTGATTATCATTTCCTACTCCCACCTCCACTCACGACCATTGTGGGAATGAATTTCATCCTCTTGTTCTGTTAACAAAGCTTCACACTGTATCCTGCACATAGTAGGGTAGGCAGACGGAACCTAGTGTTAAGAGGGAACCTAGTAAAAAATATTAAAAAATAGTGTTAATGTATTTTTTAATAATTTTTACTAATAAAAATGAATTAAAACTCTTTTAAAATGAACAACAAGAAACACAATTTATCGGTACAATAAATTTGGGATATATCTAACTTTCCACATTAAATAAATGATGACGTACTTGAAGTAGATACTTGCATTATAAAAACGCGCGTGATCAATGAGTCATGTGACACTTCAATGGAACAAATGAACTCAATAACGCCGTATGAATAGCGACGACTTTACTTTTTTACAAGATATAGGTTTTGCTTTTGATACATTTTTTAGAGGCCGTCGTGGCGCAGTGGCGCAGCTTCTAACTGTTATTGAGTTGGTTGTAGGTTTCATTCCCACTGCGTCGAGTTTAGCGATAAAAAACGTAAGACTTTTACGTCGCGCCCCAAGTAGCAAGGAAATGAAAACTCTTACGCTCGAGTGGGAATTGAACCAGCAACTATCGCGTTTACAGCTAGACTCTAACAACAATATTGTTGCGCCAGGCGGCCTCTTCAATAAATATCTGAATGATAAAACATAATAATTATACGCCAGATCGAGACAAACGCGTATATTGAAACCAACATACCTACTATGTATTAAGGACACACCACGTACCTTTAAGTAATTCTGTATTACTTATTATATTATTTAACCTGAATTCGAGAAACTCGTTTAATATATAAATTAAAGTTTACATAATTAACGAGAAGTTAAATAACTAAATTGTCAACGAGTGAAAGTCGAGATCGAACGTGAATTAATTGTTTTAATGTCCTCATTGGTTGATTTAAGATATTTTTTATTGTTCTAGATCTAGATTAACAAAGTTGAAAAGTATTCGAATGTCGATGACGCGGTGGTAGTGGGGTAGATCCCCTCTAAGTTTTTTTTGTAGCTTCCCGTTGTATCCCGCACATAGCAGGATAGGCAGAGGGAACCTAGTGTTTAGACGCTTCTCCCATCTTAGCATTAAGACACTTCACGTGTTGAGTGGCGGAGCGCAACGCCGCGCTTTGTCTCGTAGCTGTCGCGAGGAATAAAATTGTAAATATTTTTTATTTCTTTCAGCGAGAATGTGTGACACAACTCTAGACTCGACTTTTCTAACATGAATAAAAAATAAAGAACAGAATTGTCTTAACGCATTTTTTTTACATACTCTACTATATACGAAGAAAAAAGAACAAATTATATCATTATTTCGCTAAAATTCGTGCATCATACTAACAAAATACGTTATCACGTATCTAGGTGAAGGCCTACTAATAGCCGCTAAGCTTTAAAACACATAAAAATACATTTTTATTATTATATTGAAGTAATTTTGTCACAAATATTTGACTTTATACAGTGTATGTAGGTTAGAAATGTATACAGTACGGTCGAGGAGTCCTGGCACCCTTGGAGTTCGGCTTTTTGATTTTTTACAGATTGTTAACGAAGAAAATAATCATAAGTATGAAAAATCTACATATCAAATCTGCGCAGCCAACTATAGCTTCTGGCTTCAGGGCGGCCACGACTCGACGACCTTACTATATATAGGTTAAAAATAAGTATATAAACTGATAATAAACTGTTTTGTATGAGTCTTCTAAGAAAATAGACGATTTTTTATTGCTATTTTGTTCTAGATATAAAAAAATGTTTTAGTATAACAATGCCATCAACGTGTGACTTTAAGCGCGACGGTCGTGGATTCGGACTCCACTCTGGCGAATTAGTTACTAAATATTTTCATTTCCCCACTCTAGTAACAAGACAAAAAAAAATTCTAAATAAGTATTTTTACGATTTCTAAATAAGTATTTTTCTTTCCTAAGTATGGATTAACACTTTCAAAATGTTAAAAAATTTATAAATATTCTCTGCATATTCTGTAGTAGTAAAAAATAAAGGTAAATATTTTGTTTCTATTAAACAAATAAAACAATCTTGTAATCATTTGTTTATTATTCTTACAAAATCATAATAAATTATATACATTGTTCTTTGCGTCTAAAATAAGTATTTCGACAAAAAATTTTATAGCTTCCCGCTTTTCCTCACGCGTCACACAATTCGATACATTACGTGTTGACAGGCGGAATTTAACGCCGCGCTTTATCATATCCTCTCACTGGTAAAAAATAAAGCGCAGCATTAAATTACGCTACTCAACACACAATGTCTCGAAAAGGGATACAGCGAAAAGTAAAAAAAAAAAAACGAAATCTAAGAATATAGCATTACAAAATAAAATGTCACAGATTCTACATGACGTCAATCAACAGATATTTATTTTTACTATAAAAATTTAAAATAATTTACATATTTATAACTTATATTTAAAAATGTTTACTTAAGGCACTTATATGTATACAGTTCTTAGGTAACGATATTACAAATATTGCCACACTCAGACTCGTCAATTAACTTTTAATTGTCGATTTAAGTCAATGTCCTGTAATTGATTTAATAGTAGTTAAAAGTTAATTTACATCTCTGAATGAGATTGCATATATTTTAAAAGGCAATTAGTACAAAAGTGGTATAAGTGTTAGTAGTTTTTTTATTTAATTGTTTTTAAAATTCTGGATATAATTCTTCTGTCTAGTTGTAATAATATAGAAATAAGCGGAGAATGAAGTTACCAAATTCTCTTTGTCTAATTCAAAGCAAATTTAATATATTTTTTTTGTATGTATTAAAAATTTTAAAAAAGTTATATGATAGTCAATTATATATTCTCTTTTGTATTAAGCACCTTAAAAATATTTAAAAGCCTACAGTAACTTACAAAGGAATGTGTGGATACTTCGAGAATATAAAATAATATTATTGATTAGTATTATAAAAACACACACATCCTCCAAATATATGACACGAGTATAAGTAAAATAAAATTTAAAATCTTAGTGACTTTTAAAGAATTCCGTAGTAATGTATGGAAGACATTTTTTAATTATAAATATCATAAATTATAACAGCAGTTTCGAAATTATATTTTATATTGTCACACTACACCCCCTCCCCGCCCTATACGTTTACATGTGACGTCATTTATGGATGGCCCTTTATGAGTATAAAGTAACAAGAATCAATCCAATACAAATCAAAAGATTTAAAAAAAAAGATAATATAGTTTAGAAAAGTATTATTTAAGTTCGAAATTTAAATGTAAATAAATTATTTAAGTTTAAACAAGAAATGAAGTGAACATAAAAACTGTATTTTTTTTTTCTACTAATTATTAATATTTATTTAAAAATATGGTAACTGTTATATGGCACTAATATGACACAAATTTTAGTCATATATAAATGTTTTCTACGGAACCCTTCATTTAATATCATTTTTATACATTAGTGTGCGTATTTATAAATGTATATTATACAATATACAATTGAATAATATATAAAAAGTACATTCAAAATGGCATTTTCGAACGTTTTTGAATTGTCATTTGTATATTTCAATTTCGAGTATCAATTACTCAAACAAATACACTACATTCTAAAGTCGTGGCCGCCCCTTAGTTAGGTCTTCTCAATTTTTAAGCATTGGTCACTCGGAAATAGTAGTAAGTAAGAAAGATTTTAAATTTAAATTTGCGAATCCATCTACAGCTAAGTTCAGAAAGGCCACGACTCGTCTACGGTACTGTATATGTCACTTAGAATTCAGGTATTTACATTCTTTACATTATTGGTGACACGAATGATATGTTAAATAAAAAAAATTAAAATAAGATAAATGAATCCTTGATTTTTAATAAAATAAGGGAACGAACGATTTTTTTTTAATCTTACCTAAAAATGATAATTATAATTTTTTTTGTAACATCTCACACAAATATATTTGAAATTGTATAATTGTCTAAATGTGTATACAGCGTCTCAGTTAATAACATATTCGAGACTTTTTTATCAAAGGTATTGTAGTCATTGTAATTCATTAAGTGTCAAAACATATTAAATAATATTTTGTTACTGTCATTAGGTGTTTAGTAAAATTTCTTTGGTATTCCTTTTCCCACTTTTAATACTATTTACAAAGACTCAAAATTTTATACATTTGTTGTTCATCAGAAAACTGAACCAATGCTGTAATTTATTTCATGTCGTATTTAAAATACTTTTTTAGAAACATAAAAAATTTAACGTAGCATGATTTGAACTCGCGCCTCTCGGAGGCCGTCCAAGAGCACTGATCACTGAATTCTTATACGCTCGCTTCCAACGTGTAAAATGTTTGAACAAAGCGGGTACCTTTCGGAAACCGCCCAAGTATTTTTCACACTCAACGTCACAAATGAGAAACTTACAAAAGATAAATCAATCATAGTTATATTCAAATTTAAGAAATAAATAATATCGTCGCTTTGGATATTATGGCATATTTTATAATATTCACGTCATTTTAATTATATAAAATATATGAATATATTTTTACAATGTTTTGAGATATAAATTTAATATATAGTACATAAACACTTGTATAAATATATTTTTATATAATTGTTCTTTATTTTCCTCCAAATATGTAAATAATTAGAGAGAAGGATTTTTATAAAAGTCATCTGTATATTAAAGTAAAATCTTTTCGTTTAAAGCTTAATTTTTTTTAGTAAAATATTTTTTTTATGATTTCAATACAAGTAATGATTAACATGGTTGGGAAAACATGGTCATATAATCATGATATTTTTTAAATACTTTTTTCGTCACATTGAAAAATAAGGTTTTTCTTTTA
>DWAE01000005.1:0-35448 GCA_018237945.1 Heliconius sapho
CACGCGGTCGCAGCACCCCTTGAACCAGCCGTCCCGACATCTTTCCGTTACGGTGTACACACCTGGAACCAAATATTGGAATTGTTTTACTGTATTATGTAAATATGTATTATGTAGGGAAGATAGGAGGATGGTGGATATATGTGAAATAAGAGAAAAAAGCAATGGATTCTGTTCATATCTATTTTTTCAGTACCATTGATTATATGCTATCTCTAAGCTCTGTTGTCTCTATCTATTGCTATAAGGGCTAATAAATAATATTTATACATTTGTAACCATAGCTTTAGCAGCACGGGAGTGGTTATGTGTGCATAACAAGCCCACATCTTAACCTCCACTGTCTGAGGTCCTTTTCCACATAGTCAAATTTAAAATGAAACCACTGACGCCAGCTTTGAAATACTTTCTAAAAATTATTTTGTCATAGGTCTAGATCGGCAGAGTTCTTTTAGTAGATCAAACAAAAAAACATTTAAATAAAGTATATAAATTACCTCCTTTCTTCAATTCCAATTCATCAGGTTTCTGAGGTTTATATGCATACAGCGCTATATATGCAGCTGGCAGAGGTTTCTCATTGCTACCGGATCTTCGCCTTCTTCTGTCTCTTTCTGGTCTCTCTCGTTCCCTCTCTGTTCCATGGTCTAGAAGACTCGTTGCTAAGATCTCTGCTGAATGCCTGGATTTAGATACATTTAGATTAATATTAGTCGACGTGGCGCAGGCTCATAAGCGTGCGACTGTAAACGCGACGCTTGTGTGTTCGTTTCCCACTCGGAGGAATGAAATATTTAATATTTGCATTTCTGCGCTCTGGTAACGCGCGCGCGCGTAGACGCGCGGTGTTGAATTCTGCCATTCAATACGCAATACCTCAAGAATTCAGCGGTACGTGGGGCATGGAGTATCTTAACACAAATTTCTTTCTATTTAATTTCTTTTGTTTTTATTAATGTCAGTTTATTAAAATATTCATAAAATCAAAAAAATATATACCTGTTTTGTATATGATTAGATTGCAAATGCGTAGATGGCGTTAAGCTATGTCTTTTTTCTCTATCTCTATGGTCCCTGTGTCTTGAAACCATATAATTCCCATCTTTGTGTGATGGTGACAAAGCCGCTTGTAATCCCAACCCAAAATTAAACAACGAATTCGGACCGCTCATAACATTTCTAGAATGTGATGGAACTTCTAACACTTCTGTACTTTCTTGATTATCATTTTGATTTTGATTTTTTGGACTTTCTGATGGTGGTAGGCTGACATTTAGTGATGTATTAGTCGCTGTAGAGCTTTCATTTAGGCTTAACGCGCCAGATGCGTTCAAAGATTCTTGATTTTCTTCCTCTTGAGTACTAACATTGGCTGAACGTTCAGTATTAACGTTGTCCGGTGAACTAGGTAAGCTAGGCTCAGCGCTCTCACAAGTACTCGTATTGGAACTTGTATTGGGCGTGGTTGTACAACTACCGGCGTTCCCAGATGGAGTATTCATACTGGAACTTGAGTCCGAACTATTATTTGTAAAATTAACAGCGCGTACATTTTGATAAGTAGTCGTCTCAACTTTTTGTAATGGCGTCGAATTGTAATTGTCAAATTTAGTTCCTCTTAAACGGTCGTAATTTTCACTTATACGTGAAACACTCTGAATTCCCATTGTTTGATGGCTTTTATTATTATGTACATTGGTAAAATGAATCAGATCTAAATGTTTGGTTGTGGGTTCCATAAGAGGTCCGTTTCTGGCAACCACTTGGTTCACGGTAACGTGTTGGTTGACCGGTTGCGGTATCAAAATCTGTGGTTGTGTGATTGTTTGAGCGTGATTTGCGTGATAGTTTGGATGGGATTGGCTCATGGTTGCCAAGTTTTGATAGTTTCCTTGTCCAGTTGTGGGAGTTGATAATGACATGGGTTGGCCACGGACCTGTGTGTTAAAGTAAAAGATTAAAATAAGTAAATTGTCCAGTATTATATGAATTATAATTCGATTGAAATATTGAATATTAATATCTAAAAGTTAAACTACATTATCATTTTATAAAAAATAATGACAGCAATTGTATTGATATAAAAATTTGACATATACCACTAAACACTATCATTGTAAGTTCCAATTTCATTGAATAAGGTATTAATTACGTCTGAAGATTGTAATATTTTTTAACTAGAAGGGACAAACGACGAGTTTCATCTTAATAGTAGAGTGTAGAAATGAAAGCAATTCATTCCATCAAGCAAGGGTCGAACCCACAATCATCGCATTTACAGCCAGACGCTATCAAACCTCACTACTACCACTAACATACGATGGAAATATATATAAGTAATAAAAATACCTGTGATCCATGATGTCTGTCAGAATGCGATGATCTCACTACATCAGGCACGGGCGGCACAGGCCGCGTTATTGGTGCACTGAAATTTTGACTAATTATGTAAATAATAAATATATTTAACAGCAGTTTTATGGATAAGTGCTTCGATGGGTAAATGTTAGGGATGCGGGTGCAAATCTAAAAGATTTTATATTACCAAATCAGAATATTCTAATTCCTAAGGACTCTGAACTCAGAACTGTCTACAGAACAAAAGACAGAGATTGGTGAATCAAAAGTTATGAGGAACAAAATGTATCTAATCTGTCGACATAATAACATTATAAAAAATTTACCCAGTTTTGGTTTCAAGTAAATATTTATTAAATGAATTAATATAAATAAATAATAAATATTACAATTTAAATTATTTATTCACATCAATATTTTTTTAAATAATAGTGGTTGTGTTCAAAAATAAAAAATAGTTTGTGAACTTTTTGAAACAATTTTATAAAAAGAGGAAAAAATATTATCTGAATAAGAAAAAGAGGAAGCAGCAATATCTATCTATCTATAAATAAAATAGTAATAAATGAGTTAATTACCTATTCATAAGCTGCCTAGCCGCGTGGTTTAACTCCACAAAGGCTATGGGAAAGATACCGACGCGTTGGTCCAAACGCCCTTCCGCCCAGTTTTCATCAACACGACGATGCACCGATATTATTGCTCCTGAAAATGTTATATAAAATATATATTGTAACCACAAATCACATGGCAGCCAAGCCGTCCCGCCAAATAGACGAGCCAGCCAATGCTGACATTGACAGTTGACGACAGACCCGAACGACGATAGACCCGAAGGTGGGGATTTTGTATTGTGTACGCTTGTAAACCGCATATCTGTCAAAACCGCTGTGTTCTAATTCCCTTCTGTTTCAATATATTATATACCTAGTAAAACTTCACCTTTATCAAAAGCCAAACATCCTTCTTCGTCAGGGGCCGACATTCGGAAGTCGTACAGTGCTTTACACAACGCAGTACTCATTGGTAATGGTACCACCACCTGAAATCATTACCATAGCAATATTTATTACATAGCAATTTCCCATAGTGACTAATAAACCAAAATATAAACCGTATGTATGTAATAGCGAAAGTATAAGACGTAGAAAATAAACATTTACCGTATAAATTCCTAGGGGAGCGTAGGGATTACTTCCTTACACACCCCTAGGAATTTATTTTATTTATGGGGGAAATTTCTAAAATTACACTTTTTCAGCTACATGCATGCATCTCACATATAACAGGGTAAGCAAAGAGGAACTAGTGTCAAAACACTCGGTCATCTATGTATATTGAATGGTGGAGCTCAACGCAATACAATATATATCTCCTTCAGATTGTTATTTAATGAAAATATTTTTAAGATAAAATATATAACTATTTCATATTATAATTCATTACCCTTTTATTTACTTAAAATATTTAGGTATGTAACAAAAAAAAATTGACGCCTCTTGATTTCCAAAAATGAAGTAGTAGTTACCATAAAAATATTTTCAAAACGACGCGACGTAACAGTCTGATATTTGATATTATTACAAATTTTATACGTGTTTAAATGTGTTACCTGTACAAAAGTAATAGGGAACATGCCGGTCCTGCCGGATATTTCGCCTTGGTACCAAAACGTATCTAATTTCTTCTGCAGAATAATCGTCTCACCCTTCTTGAAGGACAGATCACTGAAATGAATATTTAATTTAAATTTAAAACATAGTAAAACATTGATTCATATATGTTTTCTTAGTAGATGTGTATGATTCATACAGTTATTCTAGAAATGAGTCTTTGTCGCTTAAATGCCTTGATTATTGGTTAGCTTAAATATACTTTTACAATAAATTTATTATTTTGTTACTAACATTTTTATTAAACTGTTTGTCATAAGTACACATTTTTTATATAATTATACTGTACTGTGCTATATCCCATCTTTCGAGGCAACGAAAATATTTCAAATAAAAACTGCCTTCGGTGGGAATTGTACTATATTCATTTACATTTAAATTAAGACATTATTATTATATACTGATATATAAATTGGACGTTAAATATGTCCAATTTATATATCAGTATGTAGTATTACAAAGATATAGATAACTAAATAAACTGACTATTTCTATATAAGCCTAACAAAATTACACCTTTTATCAATCTTACAATACATATTTTGTCATTCCACTGAAATAAAATATAAAGTAATACACTACATAATAAACCATTTAAGAACAACTAATAAAATTAAAGAAGTCAAAGTAATATTACCATAACAGTTCACATAATTCATAGACACCATATTTAAAAATTGTACAAAATACCAAAAAAAAAATAGCCTATTTACGGGTGAAGTTGAAGGATAACCAATTATAGAATTCTCGTTTAAAACGTTACAAAAAATTTCTTGTCAAGCAACATAACACGTAAGTTTAATTTCGAAATGCCACCAGTTAAAACTGTCTGCGTGTCTTGTATGTAACAACTAGCTACCCGCTCGCAGCTTCGCCCGCTTGAACTACAAAATTATTTGTTTTCTCATTTGAATTACTTTCATAATCTAATAATATGACCATTTTCGAGGCCAGTCGTGGCGCAGCGGCACAAAGTGTGACTATAAAGCCGACTGGTTGTGGGTTCGATCCACACTCGAGGAAATGAAATATTTATTCCAATTTATATTTTCATTTCTTCGCTCTGGTCAAGGCAAAGTGCGGCATTGAGTACCGCCACTCAACACGCAATGCCTCCAGAATTAGGCGGATGGTGGGGTACGGTGTGTCTTAACATTAGGTTCCCTCTGCCTACCCTGCTGACGCGGAATACAGCGTGAAGCTGATTAATTTTTTTTTAATATTCCCTAGTGAACGCAACAGTTATCACTTCAAATAAAATCACAATTAAGAATATTTATATTTTATTACCCAACAGTTAATATGTTTAAATCATTAAACAGTTGAGATGGAATTGACAAAATTCTTATCTATTCATTATTAACGCGGAATTAGGGTAGCTAACAAAAATAGGGTAGGACTCAATGGAAAAATTTAAATGATATCGTGAATAAACAAGATAATTATCATATTTGACTAGGTAACCTCAATACGACCTTGGTAATTATTCAAACATCCTTCAAGAACGTCTACAACAAATAAAAGATTTTCCTAAAAATAGACATTATTAAAATTTGAAACTTACCCTGGTTCTTTAGATATGTAGTCATACATGGCTCGAGCGTGCGGTGGTAACTGTTTGTTTTCCGATCGCGACGACTGTTGCAATTGTTGTATCTGTAACGGTAACAGGAACATAATTAAATATGTTTAACATTTTTGTGTTAATTGAAATATAAGCAATTTTTTTTTAAAACATGTAAAAATTTAAACGTAACGAGTTTTGAAACCGCACCTCTGGATATCTTCTAGTTTTCTAAAAAAGTATTAGCATTTCTTAACTGTGAACGCTATTTATTATATTATCAAGAGCTAGAATGTTTTACTATCAACCATTAAATCATTATCTGATAACTAAAACGATTGTAAATAAACATTGCTAAAGTATACAAAATATAAACAAAGAAAATATATTTCAGGATAACTTATATCAAGGCCAATGAAATAAACCTAAACGACACTGTGTGCATAATCAGCCTATATATTCCTATTAGAAGGTCAGCTTCGAAGACTTATCAATTAATTGACTTTGACGGATATCGTCGATATGCAAACATATAATGTTGCAATTATTTCAAAAATATTTTTTCTTTAATCCATTTTTATTTAACTCAGGTTAGAAGACAAAAGTGGGGCGTAGAACTAAAAGTTCCGCCATTAAACACGCAATGTCTCGAAAATCAATCAAAAATGCGTAACGAACCCTACTCTGCTGTGTGCGGGATACAGCTTGAAACTAAAAAAAAATAAGATTCCTACCTGAGAATGTCCACTTCTAACTCGCTGGCCACTTATCTTCCTGGGCGCGGAGTTCTTCATACCTTCCAATATCCTCATGAGGAGGACGTTGGGAGGTAATTCCTCCACCTTCGTCTCCACTAATACCCGGCATTCTGGACATCGTAGCTCCTTGTGGGACTCTACGATTACCTGAAACAAAATAATTTACGATTTAGAATTTTCAATATAAAAGAAAACTGTTAGTATTATTCATATTCAGTTATTATAAACAATCAAAAAGTAACCAATCTATACATAATATACTTTCTATAATTACTATTTAATAAATATAATTAAACTGAAGATTTTGTGAAGAACTGAGATAATCTCAGAAATAACTGGTCCAAATTGAATTGAAAAAATATTAGTTTTGAATAGTCCAGTTTATCGAAGTAGACTGTAGGCTATATAAAGCACAGCATTTATTAACATTTCGCCATGCCAGCGACGCTGCAGATAAAAGTAAGTGTATAATTTGCGAGGTTAAACAAAATAGAAACTTATTCGAAAAAACTTGCAAAATGCAATGTTAACATTAGATATGTATGTATATTTTTTTTATCTTTATTGATAATATTTTGTCTTCAGGTTGATAACATATCTACCTAATAAAGGCAAGAGTGATACTTTATTGATTCCTCATCATATATTGTATATGCAATAAACATTTCCCTTCCAAATTAAGCGACAAGTGTTACTTTCGTGCTATCCCAGGGGGGTCTTGGGCATAACACACTGTCATTAAGTGAATAGATGTGTATCTGTACAGTTGTATACATATGTATATAGTTTGTTTATGTTACGACGAAACATGTTTCGTTCGTTACGTGTGGTAATAATTAATATGGCAACATAATTAATATGGCAACACCACTGAGTCAAAATATTGTAAATTTCTATTGAAACATTTTTTTTTTTTTTAGTATGCACTGTGTAAATTTATCTATAATAGATTTTACATATGCAGTATACATTTAATTTTTAAAGAACTAGAGTAACGTAACAATTTCCAGGATCGAATACCGATTTAATGCCAATTTATATGACTAGGAATACAATATTAACACAATATGTATATTAAAATTATACCAACACGGAACTCCATCTTTGAATTTTTTTTAAAATAGCTCTTACAATATCCGGCAAATAGATATGCTGAAACATTTTTATTATCCATCGCACATATTGAAACGTAACCGAATATGAAAATGTAAAGGTCGCAGGACGCGTGAACTCTGCAAAGGTCGTGCCAGTAAAAGCACTTTGCGTACAACAAACTTTGCTTTGCATTCACACACTTAATAACTTTTCAGAACCCATACCCATGTTAGTATCAGCATTTTTGTAAATAAAATTTAAATTTAAAAAATACATTTATATTGTCTAAGCGTGTCGATTCGTATTGATCTGATCGTTTGAATCGTAACTTAGAAAATATTTTTTCAGTGAGAACTGAGATAGTGTCTTTAACTTACTGAGTGAATTCTAAACATTTGTTAAGTGACGTAGCCCAACGCCGCGCTTTATCATACCGAAGCAGGAAAATGAAAATACTTTTCTCGAGTGAGAATCAAACTCACAACGAGCTTAAAGCAAACGCATGCAAGTCAGGGGCTATCGCACTGTGCCGCGATGAGCTTACATTGTAAGAATATTTGGCTCCACTAAGTCACAATCTTCAACGTTTCAAAGAGAAAACAGAGTTATTAAACCACCAGGCTTTTTTATGACTCTCTTTACATCGATATCTCAATTAATAAAGTAAACACGTTAAATTACTATTTTAACACTTGCATGTAGTGTGTACATAAACATTTTTAAAGCTTCACGTATATGGCAAGGTAGGCAGGGGGACCTTATGTTAGGCCGTTTTGTCTTATTACCAAAGGGAGGAAAAGAAAATATTTCACTCCTCTAAGTGGGAATCGAACCTATAATTGTTACGTTTGCAGTCAGAAGATGTCCCAAAATAAACATAAATAAAAAAAACACACTAAACAGGTTACAAATTGGTTATTTAGTTCCTATTGATTGACATGTAGGCATTATAAGATGACGTATGAAAATCAATAACAGATATCTTATCATTTTACGATTATTTAGAAAGTGAGTCAAGGTGATAGTTTGTAAGAACTGTACATGAAAAGCATGTATGAGACGTATATTATGTATTTAAAAAAGTTTATAATGGCAATAGTTATATTTGTTTCAATTAATAAGTATCTAACTCAAATTGAAATTATTTTCATTTCCCCATGGCTATTAGTAGCCAAAGCACGGCGTTTAGTTTTGCCAATTAACATGAATTGTCTCTAATACGGACAGAAATTGATAAACTGAACCGTTTTAACACTATGATCACACTGTCTACTCCGCTACAGGAGGAAAACTATAAAGTTGCTACTTTTTATAAAAATTAAAGAACCAAACGTTTAAGATCTCTATCACCACGCATGTAGCGTGACTCTGCATTAAAAAAAAAGAAACCAACAAACAAAGACAACCATCTTTAACTAAAAAAAAAACAAACTAAATTAACAACTAAAAGAAAACGAACGCAGTAGCTCCGACACCACCCCCATCTCTTACCCAGCAATGTGTACAACGTCAGTCGACACTCGTCATTGTATCGATCTAATTGTCCCAGTTGAAAGCTGTTACATGTATTTTTAGCGTAACCAAAATAGATCACCCCGCCAGTACTCCCCGTACTTAACGACATTCCCGTATTATTATTTGGCTTTGATCTGAAACTCTTTGTGAGAACGATGTTATATCGATATTAACATCTACTCTTTGAAATTGTGAAGCTTTGTTTTCGGCGCAGCAATAACTTAAAACCGGGTTAAGTAATATTAACCGACTACGCTAAAACGAATGTTATATAATAAAAATGGTTTATATATTATGTTTATTCAGATTGAGCTTAATCTATATTAATAATAATCTTTATAATAGAAAAGTTCGATTTTTTCACACGCAATCTCAAGAACCGCTTGTCCGCTTGAAAAATATACTTTTGTGTTTGATATTTTATTTATGCAAGAAGGCTATGGGCTGTATTAGATTGCATTATTTCGTTTCGATGTAGCCTACTGTACCTACTGTCAAAGGTACCTTGGGATTGTAGAATGTGTATGCAAGCACATATGCAAGCGCCATATTTAACACCGCTTAGCAATTCCATTAGATGGAGGGAGAGAAGACCAAGCAAAAGAAAAGTTTTAAGGCTGCAAACTATTTCAATATAATAACACATCGATGTATTTATAGGCTGAACGAATTAAACAAAATCACATAAGAAAATTGCAAGAATACAACTCAAACAATTTCTTTGCTTCTGTGTGTGTACTCAGAGTTAAGTCATTGTTGATAAGAGACTCATAATACGGCCACAAATTTAACTTTATCATAATTTATATATTATTATACACAGTTGAACGAGAACTATCCTCTTTATTTGTAACTAGAACCATTATACGTTTATATTTAAATAGATTGATTTATATGAGTTGTCGGTCGTGACTTCCATTTTTGTATGGACTTTATGAAGTAAAATTTAAAGAGCAGTTTTTTTCACGGTTCCGTAGACATTTGTTCGTCAAAAAAAGTGGTAATTATTAATGTAAAAGATCAAGCTTTTCATAAAATAGAACAACATTTTCTTTACATAACGTCGTCGGTAAAAAGTTGAAAACTCTTTTCTCACTCCTATAGAAAATTCAATAATAACCTAAGAGAGGTTATTATACTAAATTGCAACTTTCGAATCCCAGTATTTTCGTCTGTACGTAATCTGTAGTTAGTAATCGGTAAGTAAACAAATAGAATCAGTTAGTTAGTTATTGTACATTTATACTACGACAAAAATGTCAGACAATAATGTCTGTACTGTATCTGAGTAGTGTCTATTTGTAAGTGTACGGATCGTGTCAGAGCTGTTCTCACGTAAACAAGTTAATTATGCTCGACCTGCATGGACAAACATCTTACAGCCGCCATTGCTACTATTGTAATAGAAAAAATACAGAAGACGAAAATGCATGGGCAGACTAAAAGAATTACGCATAGAGAATCACTAAAGTTATGTATAAAAGTATATGGATATACATATAAACTTATGTCTACAAAATGTGAAAATTTTAAATATATATATTAGAAAAAATTAATCCTGTAAGACCTGAGAGACAATCGACGTTTACACTGAGTATACCGGGTAGTGTCGCGTAACGTACCATAACGGATATAGATTTTATTTTATAATTTATTATTAATGAGAAAATAATAAATTATAAAATAAAATATTCATATAAAGTAAGCAAAGATAATCCAATGTCACGTCTTTCTTTTCAAATGAAAATTTCACTTTCCGCCTAGTTCGAATCATTGCACATTGAGTTGTTGATAAATATGTGTAAAATTAGTTCAAAATGACATAGAACAGTAATTGCCAGTAATATAGGAAATGTCATTGTCCTTTCTACCATTACATTTATTCCATCAAACTATTACTAACAAAAGTTGTTAATATTGAGGTCGTTGTGGCGCAGCGGCACAGTGTTTGCGTGTAAGGGTGACGATTGTGTGTTCGATTCCCACTCCCGAGGAAGGAATTATTTTTATTTTCAAGTTCGGTAACAAGACAAAAAGCGGCGATGAATTCCACTATTAACACGCAATGTCTCAAAAATTCGGCGTAAAATGCGGAGCGTAGTGTCTTGACACTGGGATTCTTCTGCTTATCCTGATATATACGAAATGAAGCTTTAAGCTAGAAATTTATATATATTTGTTTATTTCTTTGATTACAATTTTAAAATTTTACCGATTTTTATAGCATGCAAACCCCACACTACGAAATATAATGCAGTAAAAGGTAGTAGACAAAGTCTACGATTCACTGAACAAGAAAGTGGATTAAAATAAAGAGCAGGATGGTGATATATATGAAATAAGTGCATATATAATATATACTATTAGATGCAGGTATATTGAAACACAACCCTATAGCTGCTATAGGGATGTGTTTCAATATACTTAAGTCATAATATTAATTATCTTTTGTGGATTTTTTTTTAGTTGTGCGCTTTTGTATACCGTGTATAAAACAGGATAGACAGTAGAGGACATAGTGTCTAGACACTCTGTTCTGTAATTTTCAAGCAAATTCAAGAAATTACTTTGAGCGGCGGAATTCAACGCTGCACTTTGTCTTATCAGAGCGAGAAAATGAAAATAATTCATTGCTTCAGAGAGTCCCACTGCACCGCGATGCCCTCGTTCATATTTTAAAATAAATGTCTCCCCAAGTTGACTATACAAAATACGGTAATATTTATTATTAGCGAAGAATAAAAAAGGGAGGTGGAGGAAGGTGTCACTCTTCTAAATTCTAAATATGTGTAAAAATTTACTTAAATAGTAATAATTTGTCAACATATAGGTACAATCAATTTAGATGCCAAAGATAGTTTAAGACGCTATAATATTACAATATTCATTTATATATTAAATTATTCTAGTAATTATTATTACATTTCATAATAACAATTTAAATAATTAGGGCGCATCTACGACAGGGTCGATAAAGTAAAACCAGGTGGTCATGAATTGCTTATGAACCCGTCCCAAGAGACTTGATGTAGGTACTAAGTACAAAATTTCTTAAAATTATAATGCCGCCTCTACATCGTGGCCGCAAGTCTTATACGCCACAATGTCTTAATACTAGGTTCTTTCTGTCTTATCGAAATATCTCAGATATTATTAGTATTTGCATATAACACAACAACGTGAAGCGACACTCGCCATGTACATAATTTAGTTCGTAGTGACCAAAATTATTATTGTTGCCATTGTCGCAGCACTGTGTATTCCTTCTTTATATATAACAAAATTCTTTATATGTAAAGAAGGAATGGAGGGCAAGAAGATAGTCGAGGACACAAATTCATTTACACACGATGACATAATTTATCAGATCTTTACTCGCATGCCACTACGAGAGTAAGTTTGCGCACACATATCGATTAATACATCGACATCGAACTATTTACAGTAGCGATTCACAAAATTCGCAAGCTGCCTCAAATGAAGAGCCAGCATAGTGCAATACGATAAAGATGTTAATGTCAGAGTTGAGTTGAGTAATTATTCATCGATAAAAAAAATTATATGAATATTTTTGTTATAGATAAAACGAATGATACATATTACATAAATATGGATCATGCAATAGTATGTGTAAAATTCATTCCCCGAGTAAGCACTGGACCTACAACCATCGAGTTTACAGTCAGACGCTATCGAACTGCATCACAAATTACATTACGCCACAGTTAATCCAACCAAAAATACCAAAAAAAATAATCATCAAAAATATGTAAATAAAAATAATAGATACAACTACTGAACGAAGTGAACGTCACTCGACATATGCTTGACATATAGTTTCACAGTGCCTAGCATTTGCTTAGAAAGCAAGTGTTTCGTGTAGAAAATTGACCCGAAGTATGTCGCATGTTCATTATTAACTAAATGTATTTTAATTACATTTAATGTTTAACTTTAAGAATTAATTTATTTAATTGAGGCTATCGTGGCGCAAAAGGATGACTGTAACGAGACGGTTGGAGTTCGATCGACACTCGAGGGAATTAATCATTATTTATTAATATTTTAATTTCTTCGCTCTGACATCAAGACTAAAAGCACGGCGTTGCATTCCGTTAATCGACTCGCAATGCCTCGAAAAATCCGGCAGTAAGTGGGGAACGAAGTGTCTAACATTAGGTTAACTCTTCGCACCCTGCTATATGCGGAATACAGCGTGAATACTTAATTAGTATTAATTTAATTAATACTTAAACACAACATACTTTTAAAAATATTAATAGTTATATATTATAGTATATGTCCACGGAACCCTAAAAGAAAAAAAAACAATATTTTATAAAATAATAAATTGTTATAACAATACAATTAATTCTTTTTAGTTTTTATTAAAATAAGTAGATATTTAGAACAATGTCAACAATATTGCGTGTACCGCAATGAAAAACACGCCTAAATCGACCTACTTTCATCCAAGCAAATAACCAAACTAAATTAGGTAATTAGGTTTTTTATATACTTCAAATTGGCATGAAACGTATTGAAATTTCGTTTACAATTTTCAAACGTAGCGCGATAAGAACCGTAATGAGTTGTTTCGTACGGTTCTAGTATCACTACATTAACAAGTCACTCAAATTTATGCCATAGTAGAAAAGCACCTACAACACAGTTGAGTAGAACTTTTAAAAGGTCATCCTGGAGAATGCATTTACAACGGATGTGGGTTCGATTACCACTCGTGGAAATGATTTACATTTATTGCCTGGCAAGAAGAGAGGGCAGCATTGATTTCCTACTACTCAACACGCAATGTCTCCCTTACGGAGAGTATTAATACTAGTATTAAGACCCTCCGTTCCCTTTGCTTACCCTGTACACGCGGAATACAGGAACATATACATACATAATTAACATTTGCATGTATAAAAAAATACATTCATCTATAGGTGTACAACTCAATAACATTCAAGAAAAAAAAAGAATACACCTACTATATAGTAACATTTCTCCACTTTATTTCACTTTGTATTACAAAGTTTTGTACAGGAGAGAGATTAATTCTATGTTCCATAGAACGGATGTTGGTATGCGTGGGCAATGTTTTTCATCTAGCGCTGAGCACGTGCCTACTTCATTTCGGTCGTTTGTCAAACTGGATTTACAATGCAAAACATTCTCATTTCATACTTGGTACGTTTTCATATAAAATTATATTAAAATCATGAAAACGCTTAAACCTTTGACAGCTTTGGAATGAATGAGAGTTAAAAGCGTTCAAAAATATATAATGATGAATAGCGAGAATATTTACTGCTTGTTTTAAGTACGACCTAACTTCATTATTACGCTTATGTAGCACAGTTTAGAATATAACAGATGTATTTAACTGTATTATGCCTATGGTAGTTGGTTTGATGTCTGTCGAAAAAATTGCGAGTAGGAGGTATTAAGTTTTTTATTGTTTCTTTATGAAGCCTCTTTCCTTAAAATAAACGAATATAAGAATGGCGTTTATATTTATATATACATTTTTCATGACCATCCAACGTGTGAAGAACGGGAATATGTGAAGATAAAAATTAATAAACAATAACATTTTATAACCGTAATAAACAGTCACCATCATGGCGCAGTAGGACAGAGTTCGACTGTAAAAGTGATGGTTGTGGTTAGATCCTTGTATAACGCCACACGCATCACAAATTATTTAACATGGGATGTCTTGAATTTCAGTGAAAAATGGAGACGCCCTCTCAGGAATGCGTGATGGCGAAAAATAAATAATTAAAATATTCACAGAATTTAAGGCAGTATACATAATATTATTTAAAAATCTATTTTACTACATAAAAAAGAGAATAATTAAAGTTAAATATGTGTTAAAGCGGTTGAGATGAACTTTGATGTTCACAGCTAATTTGAACTGTCTTTGACATACCTATCGCATAACGTTAGTACTTGCAATTACGCAGTGACTCCAACTTGTTTAATAAAATAAGTAAAATTATATACTTTATCATTTGAAATATTGTGTAAACCTAATATAAAATGAATATTTGTAAGTCATAATAAAAATAATCATTGGCAGAATCAAAATGAAAATTAATTTGGCAGATGATAATTTTGTAATATAACATTCTATTCAAAAAAGTTGTTAAACGTGAGGAACGGAGTGTCTTAACACTAGGTTCCCTCTGTCTACCCTGCTGTGTGCAGCACGATACAGCGTGAAGCTGATTAATTAAATATTTTATTAATTTTATTTAAATCTGAATTAAATAAAAAATAAAAAACAAAACAAACAATAGAAAAATAGAAAAAAAAACAACGTCAAAGTCATGTTTACATTACTCCAAGTGCGTTCTAATCGCTAACAAACATTGAATGACATATTGTCTTACACCACTATAAAGTACGCGACCGTGAGTCAATAAAATGACTCAAAGCAAATGCCGTTTAAATTACAGAGAGTAATAAACTAATGTTTATTTACGGGAGAAGGGGCTGTTAACTCAGGATGTTGGGTACAATCGTGGTGAAAATAGAACTCTTTGGATATTTGTATTTGAAGAACATAATTATGTCATTTAGAGTGTTAATACAGAACTAACATTAGTTTAATGTTACTGTAAACTGCGGAATACTAATAGGTGGCAGTACAGGCCAGAGTGATTCAGAATAATTGCATAAATCTAATAAGTATAGATTTTCAATAGAGACAATCGATTTAGTCTAAGTATGAAAACATTTGTGCTTCATATAATTTATGTTAATATTCAAAATGAACGGGTATAGAAGATCGACAAGCATACAATACAGAATCCATTATAAAAACATAAACAAACACAATTAAACCATTCAACGCTTCATTTTGCCCAACATTTTTATTAATAAGTGTAAATTTCCAAAAACAAAAAAACGAAAAACAAAAACAGAGCGTTGCCAAAAAAAATAAACCGGCCATTGTAGCTTACACTTATGTGTATTTTCCCTTCAGAGTACCACCGTGTATTGTTTGTGCTATCCACCCCAATTTGAGGAGATCTGCTTTAATATTCGCTAACAAGTTAACTATGCTTTTAGCTGCCTTCACAAAATACGTCCAGTTCATATTTTTCTTGTGGGTAAATGAAAATTCACATTTTATCCTACCGCGACCGAGTAAATTAAAGTGTTCAATAGATATCTATTTGAAGAATGTATGACAAATATCTACCTCACTCGAACACATAGGTATGCCTTGCTGCACTCGATGGATGTTATAAGTTCTTTGATTTTCACGATTATAACACATTTTAAAAGAAACTATTTTAAACGGATTAATCGCGTATATTTAGTATTTTTATACATTTTTGGAAACCCGACGTTTCGAACACTTTGCAGTAGTCCATGGTCACGGGTAGACCGTGAAGCGACGCGATTAATCCGGTTAAAATAGTTTCATTTAAAATCGATAGATGTTGGGTGAAATTTTTATACGGAGAAAGATTATATTTAAAAACAGAGTTTATGCAATGAGGCTACACAAAAAACAAAGAGGACAGTCGTGGCGCAGGGGCACAAAGTGTGACTGCAAAATCGACTGGTGGTGGGTTCTATCCCCACTCGAGGAAGTAAAATATTTATTTACATTTATGTTTTCATTTCTTCGCTCTAGTGTCGAGGCAAAGCGGGGCGCTGAGTTCTGCCACTCAACACGCAATGCCCCCTGAACACGGCGGAAGGTGGGAAGCGTAGTAAGTATTTTAACACTAGGTTCCCTCTGCCTACACTGCTGTGTGCTGGATGAAGCTGATTTACAAAATAAAGTATAAGTAAATTATTCAATGTTTGTTTTTGTATTAAAATTTTGTATGTATAAAAATTGTTACAAAAGTAACTTCTATTTTGAAGCTTTGAAGATAAATGTATACCCACATGTATATTTTTAGCTTAAAAATAGTGACGTTCTTCATTTTTATTTTTTTCCCGTCGAGACAGTACGAGCTTACTTATGGCCAAAGATAGAGTTTACTAAAATAAAACATATCTAGAATTCAATTTCACTAACAAAATTTTTTGGTTGAATAGGTTGGTAGTAAATCTCTGCTAAAAAATATGTATATAAATATCCATAACTGAGTATAAATATCGACATAGCCCAAAGAATTAGCAGGCTGATGTGGTAGTGGGATGGTCACATTTGTCACAGAACCGATGAACGTTGGAGTAAACGATTTTTGGAGTGGAGACCACACCTCGGCAAGCGTAATGTGGGACGTCCTCCAGCTAGATGGGGTGACGACATTCGCAAAGTGGCTGGCATCGGCTGGATGCGAAGAGCTCAAGATAGAACTCAGTGGCGTTCCATTGGAGAGGCCTATATCCAGCAGTGGAATAGGACAGGCTGATGATGATGAACAAAATTGAGGCTGCCGTGGCATATTGGGCTAGCGATTACTGATTAGTATATATAAGGTGCTTGTGTATTCGAATACCACAGAAGGAAAAGATTATATTGAAATATTCTTTATACAAGGACACAAAAATGTCTGTACTACTGTTGGCTAAAAAAAGCATGAACTCCAATCCAACATATTAAAATTTAATATGTTAGCACATCCATGCTTAACTGTACCCTAGATTTCCTAGCAACGGATATAGTCTATCCCAGTATCCGATAGTTACGTTGTCGTAATATAGATATTATATGGAAGACATTGAGACGAATATACATACATAACACTATATAAATAATATTATATTTTATCGACTATCGAAATATGAAAAAATAAAACAAATAGATTATTTAAAAATAATTAAAACCGTCGTAGTGCATAGGCTCAAGCATGCAAGGTAAACTCAAAGGTTGGGGGAATAAAATATTTAATATTTTCTCGTCCTCGTTCTGGTTGAAGCGCGACGTTGACTTCTAGCAATCAACACGCAATGCCTGGAGAATTCGGCGGAAAATGAGGAAAGGAAGTATTTTAACACAAGATTACCTTACTTCAGTTAATTATTTCTGGCTGCCTACCTGCTAACCCGCTATGGGCGGGGTACAGTGTTACGCTAAAAAAATAAAGAAATCATTCCCTCGAGTGGAAATCGAACTTACAACACCTCCCACAACGGAAGTTGAAAGAAAATAAATTAAATCTCTTTAATAATGGTTGTTCATGAGATTTTTTTCATAAGTAATCAATCACTACTTTCAATAAAAATAAATTCAAAACAAATCAATAAATAACTCTTAGATATAGTTATCAAAGAGGTTGTGGGTTCAAGCCCTACTTCTTTTATAAACTTTTTATTAGTGTTGATTGATGACAAAATAACAAATAAAAAAAGATTGCAAAAAAATATATTGTCCGAATATTGTGCAAGTATTTATCATTTTCTGTTAAAAAATTACCTGATTTAGACAGGGCTCTTGCTGCTGTAAAGTAAAAAAAATAAATCACAATAAAATTACCTTTAAGCATTTCAAACAGAATGTATGCTGACATGGTAGGACTCTGGAGGAAGTGTCAAGCCTCTCCAGGCACACGGAGCACTCAAGAAGGTCATTCAACAGACCCTCATCCATCCCGGTTCCCTGTAAAATAACAACAGTATTAAATAAAAACATGAGTTGTAGAATATAACTGTGATTGCATGAACTATAAAAATATAAAATCTTGAATTTCTTCACTATACTCCCCAAGGATACTATAATGTCTTATTTTTGCTTCCTACGGTCAATCGTTTCCCTTTCATCTTGTATGTCAGTCAATCAATACAAGCCTTTTATTTGTATGTATTGCATATCCTTACTATTTGTATGTATTTCATCAACAAATAGAATATTTATTTTTTGAATAAATTTAAAGGATTGTCAATCTATAATCTTGTATGAAAGAAATAACCTCAAGTCATCAGATTACCTAAATATGCAATAATTAAAACATTTATTAATTTTAAATAATTTCATTTTCATCTTACTGATATAATATTTATAGAAGTTACTATAATTCAGTTAATTTATGTAATTTCCTTTAATGCTAAATATAATTAAAATAAGCTTAAGGTACATGAGATTTTATACAATGGAAGTATCCCTATGTAGCTTACATGGGATACTTCCACTGTATTGTGACCTTTTTATGTCATAACACTTAGAAACAAGCTGACAGCTGGATTAAAGTCATTATGTAAAAACCTACAAATTATTAAAAGAAAATGATTGTTAATATGTGAAAAAAAAAGAAATAATACTGCCACATGTTTTGCAATTAAATAAAACATATTTTACTAATAGAATTGCACATCATGATTAGAAACAAACACTATTAACAAAATATGCTGTTTTACAATATTAAGACCATTACAGTCCAGCAAATGTGATGATTGTTGGTTTAATACCATCATGGGGAAGTAGATCTCTTTCATTTTCTCTATCTGGTAGACAATTTACAAGAATATATACACATATTATATAAACATTACATACTTAAGTTCTCATAACAATGCCTGTTCTTTGAATAATTGATTATTATTGATGATTATCTTCGCTACATTCATCAAAAAGTTTAATAAACAAACCAATAAGTAGACAAACATTTGTCTGACTTCTTATAAGTTTTCATGATGATTATTTCTTTTTTTGGCTGACATAAGAAATAAAACATTATTTAATATACTCCATACATTTTAAGAATTTATTTAATCATTATATTAAGTATTTATCATTAATTCTTATTTCTTACATAAAACTTTATTTAATAATCTGAATAATATATGCATGTTTATTTTATTTCAGAGTATATTTATAAATAAATGTAATAGTTATTCTATAGTAATATTTTATATTAAAGAAATTATTTAAAAAATTAAGAACATACTGTTATTATTATTAACATAACATTTGATAAGGAACCCACAATCGAATCACAAGGTGACTTCAACAAATATTTGTGGTTTTACACAATATCTTTATTGTAAAATATTATTGAAATAAAAAAAAATGTCTCATTTGCAGTACAATATTTTTATTTGGTAAAAATATATATCACATTGTTTTAGAAGTAAAAAGAATAGCCAAAATAATTAAATTTTATTAAATGCAAATAAAAAAATAATAATTTTTATAGTCGGTCGTCGTCATCGTAGGTCGTATGTATATTTTTTGTTTAATTTATAGTTTATACCATATCATATATACAATTACAAAAATAATTTAATTATTACTGAACCTATAACTACTTAATTTCAAATTTTAACGAAATCGTGTAACTGTTCATTATATACTTGGACTTAAAACAATATAGCAACCTGTTACAATTCCACAGACGAGACATTACTAGGACGTGAAATTTGGACAGGTGCCAAGACGATAATTTGAAAAATAGAAGTTGTTTACATTCCTCTTAATTTTGGATATAGAAAAAAGACTAATTTCTAAAATAGCGCGACTACATTTTAACACGATGTATAATCCAGACGGTAACATCATGGCATGCCGACTAGTTAGCGTTGTTTTAAAATCTATAACTAACGTTGTAAATGGCCACAAAGTGAAATGATAACATCTCGAAAACGTTGATGACTCACCAGATGTTTTAAATTCCAACGTTAGCGGGAAGTCGCTCCATTATTGCACAAAACTCAACCAGGATACCACCCCAAACGAGTCACTAAATTTTAAGGCACCAACGCTTTTACACAACACACAACATTGTAACGGCACTGGGAACGTAATTATATCACAAATTCTCAAGGGGTTGCCGGACTAAGATATTATTGTGAGAAAAATGCACTTGTTCACATAAAAACTAATATAATTTCACGCACAAATGCCATTCTCGCCGTTTGTTCCTTTCATTCGTACGAACTTCGACCGATCACCAATTCACCGAACGAGACAAGTCGCGACAGGTGAAGCGGGGGAAGGAATAAGCAAAAACCAACTTTTGCTGAATTGCCATCGTATAAACTCTTATACAGAAATTTAGAGGTTTATTACAATAAAAATATTACTAAAATCCACCATAAAATAACTATTCATAATTTACTATATGTATATGAACATTCGGACTATAAATAACATTTTTTTCCAATAAGGCAATAACATAATTAAATTAAAAGGATTGTCGTTGACGCATGGGCTTCACAAAAGTAAATCTACGTCAAAGCAAAATTGACTTTGACATCGTCGGGCGTGTTGACTGCAGAGTAAAAGAGTCAATTTGACATGAGTTTTGACGTATCAGCGAATTATCAACATACATGCAAGTTGCAAAAAGTAGAAAATTTATTTATATTTTCTATAAAAATGTCGCGAGATAAAAGCGTGTGGTTTGCAGAAGAAATCCTATTAGATGCCAAACTTATAAATTTTCAATTGGAAACTGGTGAATGGGATGCAGTGGAAGAAATGCTACGCGCAGAGGCGCAACTCTCGAGAGACGCAGAGACCGGGAAATTGAGGCCGTAAGCATGTGTTTTAAATTAATAAAACTACTTATTACACATTACTAATAAAACTAATTATTACATTTTTAATTTTGTAATAAAAAATATTATTTTTCTTTATTAGAAAAAAAGCGTCGGAGTATACATTACGTCTTATAGCAGAAGTTCTACATATAATGCGGTTAGATGTGGAACAGGCTTCATATAACCGCAGCACTTTGGCTGTAGCTGAACAATGTTTACGTTTAGTCCGCTCGTGTGCTGCAGCTGGTACCAAAATGCAAACATATATTTCTAAGGAACTTTCTATTTTAGAGTCCATGTTAATCTTAGCCACAGAATATCAACACCCCAGTGGCGAATTTATTAACGAAGAATTACAGAAAAAATATGAAACATGTATGACAGTTTTGATTCAAACACTAGGAAACCTTGTTGTGAATAATCCTTTCAATCAAATTATGATTTGGAACAAATTTGATGCTATAATACTAAATTGTTTAGTTGGTCATAATGAAAAAATTGCTTCTGCTGCAGCTATGATAGTATACAACATATTATTAGGTCAACCAAATGTATTGCCTGAAGATGTAGCAGTGCTAAATTCTCTGGCATATATGTATATTAATGGAAACACAGAATATCCACATCTTATAATAGAATATTTGATTGGAGTAGAAAATACATATATAGAAAAATTATACTCAAAATTAGATGCAGAATGTCGAATGCTTGTACTAAATCTTGCTTATAATATTTTGATGTCAACGGAATCTCAAGATATCAATGTTTCTGTCAACTTTGTGAAATTCATGGCTCACGAGTTTAAAAGTAAATCAGATTGTATTTTGAAAACTGTTGATAAATATATAAATACTATTGAGCCTCAAGAAGTGGTTTTTTTGCTGGAAATAGTAGCAACAGCATCCAGTATGGACACTTATATGGATTGTTTGCAAAGTGACACTTCTTTATTTATCAATTGTGCTTGTAAGTATTTTTGTATTTTATTTTTATGTTGCTATGCAGTGGGAAGCCTAAAGAAAATGTTTATGGGTTGAATCTCCAGTCAAGGAATGATTTGACAGACAAAATACTAAGAACAACATTGAGTTCTGCACTGCAATATACAATGTCTCAAATTCAGATAGAATACAATGTATGAAGCATGATGGCACTAGGTTCTCTCTGCCTACCCTGCTTTATGTGGTGCCCTGATATAATATAAAGCTAAAATAATTTTTAGAAAATTAAAAATCATAAATGAATTAATCAAAATAATATCACTTTGCTAATGTCATATACATATAGATAAATTTATTTAATAATAACATAATTTTTTTTAGTTCTTCTAAGAGCTATTCACAAACTAGGCAAAGAGAGTAACAATTTTTTCTCATCTATAAATAAATTGTATGAAGCTACCGGAAAGCAGTTTGATAATGATGAAGATATGCCTGCTATAAATGTATCGTCTGAAAGTAAGTTTATTGTTGTATTTTTTTTCTGTCTACAAATTTACTTGACAATGTGGATGGATAATGGTCATATTATGTCATGGTGATATATGGTGTTTTAGGCCATTATGACACAGAGGCATTACATTTGTCTGCAAACATAAAACAAAGTGTGTTTTATTCCTACATAGTGGAATAAATTATTTTCATTTTCTCACTCTGGTAACACCACATATGGTGCTTGGTTCTGCCAACACACAATCTCTTGAAAATTGTATAGTGCCCACATACTGTGAAGTAACAGAGTGTCAACACAAGGAGCGTAAACTGAAAGCTAAAAAATATAAATCTTTACTAATAAATTATTTTCAAATTATTCTAATTTTGTTACATATTACTTTCAGTTATTTTTATAGAAAAGATTCAAAAGTTTTTGAATAATCTTTAGCAACTTTTTACATTATTTCAGATCCGCTTTGTAAAAACGATTCAGCAGAGAACATGCTTTCTTGTAACGAAACAACGTCTGAGTGTACAGAATCCGAAAGTAGTGAACAATTTTACGAGTGTAACGACAATCCACCATTCATGGACAAACTTGACAACATTGTTGACAATTTACAACAACCCATAAAATTCGATATGCCCGATAAACAAGTGAGAAGTGGCTCAGAAGGAAGTTCCAATGTAAAAATCGATAATGACTTAACGAAAGTGGCATTCAAAAGAAGTAGTTCAGTCCCAAAAACAGACGAACGTATACATTTACCAATGAGACGAATAAGTCTCGAGCACAAAATCGATATTGATGATAACGAACCACCGTTAATAATCGATGCACAGTCCCCGACGTGTATGAATACTATTGCTGAAGTTATCCCTGTGGCTTTACAACCGAGACTTGAGTTACAAGAATCGAGTAGAACCGAGTCGCAAGATAGTTCGCCGACTGATCCGCCAACAGAAATCCATTTAACAAAATCAGATAGTAAAGAAATTAAAACATCGCCAAGTGAAATATCACCGCCATTGTCAGAAAATCAACCAGAAACAGAATCGCAAAAACAGTCACCAGATACGCCAAAAGAAGTCAAAAAGAGTCAAAATTTGTCAACAGATTTTGATTTGAGTGAACAGTTGCAAAAGATTTTGGGTATTTCGTCGGAAAAGGCTAGAGTTGATAATAGTAATGTGGAAAAGAAAACTGAACCAGTCAAAGAAGTTAAGATATCGGAAGATAATACTGCAGCCAAAGTGCCATTTGTGAAGATTGATTCACCAGAAAACCAAAAAACTAGGTATTTCTTGCTCTTATTCCTCTATTTTATAAATATACATTTAATTTTTTGGCGGCCGGCGGTGAATAGGAAATAGTTAATTGCGTAAAATATAACGAGAGAACCCTTTCTCGTTCTGGTAAGTTTTTTGTTAATGAAAAATGGCAGATCGGCAACGTTTTTTATTTTTTTGTAGTAGTAGTAGTAGTAGTATGAATAAAAATCATGAAATGAAAATATTAATCCTTTGTCTAATCTTTCTGTCTAATTCTTTTAATGTACGAGTTTGAATTATTATACCCTATAACGCTACTCCCGTTAAAGTAGCGCAGACGCTTCCATCCTGTATATCTAATGTTAGGTTTAGCATTAGGTATATAATGGTGTAACACATATAAATCTATTGTATGTCTTATAAGAGATTTAAGATTGCTAGCAATAGATAAGTCATTGAGACCGGCGGTAAAATAAACAAAGTTAGGCTATCGGAACTACTACGCATTGTTCAAAAAGAATATAGTGAAAATTCAGAAAAATCCTAAATCCAAATCTGTTACAGCTAACTTCAAACTTCAACACGTAGACTGTACTGTACATTCATACATTAGATAGAGTACTAATACAATTCGATTTAATGAGTAAATAATTGTATATTAAGCAGAAGAAGTTTCATGCCGGTAGTTGCATACTTGTAATATTTTTTTATCATTATAATTAACATTTACAGATTAGGAGCAATAGACATGTCGACACCCAAAAAGACAGTCACGAGTGTGGAAACTGTAGAAAGGCATGTTGCATTTGGATTCAAGGCATCTCTCGTAAGGACTTTAGCCAATCTGTGTTGGAAAAATCAAGAAAATAAACGCCAGGTTAGGTTTAATTTTCTTAGCTTCACGTTATCCCACATAAAGTGGGACAGAAAACATAAGTAGGGGAAAACTAGTGTATAGCAGTATAGACACTGCGTTAGCCAAGCGAGACATTGCGTGTTGAATGGCGGAAGTCAACACCGCGCTATGTCTTTTTATACACAGAAAAAAAACGATGTCCCGATTGGGAATTGAACCCCCAAATTTCGCCGCAGTGTTCTCAATAATATATTTTAAATTATTTTATTTAAATATTTCAGATGCGTGAACTAGAAGTGATTCCAGTATTACTTGACTGTTGCAATATCGACGCGCGCAATCCTCGTATCCTTTTTAAAAATATATCAAAAACTACTTGAAAAATATGTACATGTTTTAAATATTAGCACAAATAATAAAGAATAGAGAAAAGTAAACAAACAATACAGACGAGTAATCTTACATATTGTTTTGTTTATGTATCCATTCAAGCTAATTTAGATGTTAAGAAAACAAATATATATTTATATTTTTATACGGAATCTACTATGTTTGTATCTATGTAAGTAAACATAAAACAGAAACTAGATAAAACAAACGAAAAATGGTGTTAAGGCAGCCTTATCACCACAGGTGATCTCTTCCAGGGCAACCCTTACCATACAATAGATTAGAACATATGGACATTGGTTGGGGTACTAATGATATGTTAATATATATTATGTGTAACGAGCATATACATATTTATGTAATGAGATGGCTTATAGCGATAAGGCCGCCTGATATAAATTTCATTTTTATCTATGTTTGTCTTTTGATTTCTTTTCCTCTGTTATGTGGTGTACCATAAAGTATATATCATTATTATATTTTGAAGATTTCACACCTTATTAATATCATACATAAATAAATTTATGATAAAATTTCTTATAAAATAAATTCAGTTATTATGCAATGGGTAATATTTGCTGTTCGTAATCTTTGTGAAAATTGTCCCGAAAATCAGGTATGTAATGTTAACTAATTTACTTTCTTTTTTATCACGCTTATATCCCGCTTATAGCAGAATAGCCAAAAGGAATATTGAGAGGAGGCAGTGATTAAGTTTCTCATTTGGACAAATTCAGCTTGGGCTTTTAAGGCTTGCAGCGTCTTGTTGAATGAGAAAATGAAAGTGATTCGTTAACCTGAGTGGAAATCGAGACCACAATCATAGCTTTCAAGCGCCGTCAGATGCTTTGGCACTTTTGTATATGTGGCGTAATATTTAAATTATAATTTTGTTGCTGGTCGAGGCTCTGCTATTAAACCGTTAACTGAAAACACTATTGGCAGAACAATCATCTCATTGACATCCCACATGGCAGTAATCTCATGGTAGCCCATGTATTTAGGTAATTTTTCTTTTTATGCCTTTATGAAATTGCTATCGTTTTTAATACGTGTTGTGATCACAAAGCTAACAATCAAAAAAGGTGTAAACAAAATTAAACTTTATTTATATAAAGATGGTTGATTAATATAAAGTATGTTTTTATTGAGAATATGTTTTTAAGTATTCGAAAATTAAAATATAAACAATTAAGAAACAAGACTATACAATTTGATATTTGACTTCGATATTTATGTACTAATGCCACCGCGGAAACACGGATTTTTAAGTGTAGGTTTGGTTACGATAAGTATTTTTAAATTTAAAAGTTTCTAACATAATCTTACCTAACCTGTTATTACATAAATGATATTTTTTACTATTCATATTGAGCCTACTGTTTGTAGGTAGGTAGGTCACCATTCACCGCAAATTTTTTGCGGTGAATGGTGAATTTTGGCGCTTGTCAATTCCGGTTCACAAAGTATCGTTAAATTACTATATCGCGAGAGATATAATAAAACAAAGTTTATAACATTCCTGTGACATCAACACTGCACGGCACTCCACTCCGTCTACCAGCAGGTCTATTGGCAACAATATAGACCGATAGATAGATGTCAGTAATAGTAGACCGATCTCATTAAGCAAAGCTCAACTTTTCAAGAACGTACATAGGATTGTAGAATACCTCTAATTCCACAAGGTCATATCAAAGTGCAAATTGCTTTTGTATTATCTTAACTACGTTATTGTAGATATTATTATTATGAGTGCAATATTATCTTAAAATTATATTTTCATAGAAATTATTTTCTTTTGTTTTCAAAGGAGGTGATTTCAAAAATGACTCTTCAAGGGCCAGTAGACACTGAAGTACTACAAGAAATGGGGCTAACACTAAATACAGATTCTCAAGGAAATTCTATCAAAATTGTTCCTTTACCGAGAAATTAAAATTAATATTATCACAATAATGTGTTTAATGTAATGAACTAATATATATTATACAGAAAATATTTAAACATTTACTTAACAAGTAAAATGACTGCTAAACATAAGTGAATCATGTGATTTTGTCTAAATTAAAAATGGACTGAAATATTGAGAATGAATTTGGTCTGTGTAATAAACCCTGTAAGAGGACTTCCAGATGTATGACTGCTTTTTTATTCAATTGTACTAATTAAGTCTACTATTTATAAAAAATATTAACTTTTCATTTCAACTTTTTCCATTCTTAGGCTACATTACATACAAAAATTAGTTTCAATATATACCACTAGGAAAAACAATTCTAATTGTTTTTATTAGCATCAACAGCCATTTAAATTGTATAAAATTTAATTATACAGTCAACATATAAGATTGTATTTATATACAATCTATCTTCAAATGGTTGTTTAAAAACATAAGTGCAATGTAGATATCTATTTATTCTCCTGAACAGTATGCAATAAAATATAACACCATTACTTTGTTTTATTTTGATAGAAAATTTTTGCTAAAATATTTTAGCAATTCTTTCATATATTAATAATACAAGTGATTTCTTACTATATTCATTGGATATCTCACATGAACAGAATCGAATGGAAGCCTAGTGTGAATACATTCCATTCTCCACTTTTTGCTTAATTTTCCAGACATTGGAAGTCCCATTGTTCACAGAGGGAGTTAATGAAATTAATTCATTTCCACGATTGAAAATCGTTTGCAGGCATATACCGCTGCGCCACAACGACCTATTTATGCTAATATGTTACTACAAAGAATATCTATTTTATGTCCCGAATTCGGACGGAAAGCGGAAAATTTCACGCTGTTTTTTTATTCAATTCAGCTTTTAATTTATGGCGCTCCGAGCGTGCCAGTTGAGCACCAACCACTTTGCTAATGTCACGTTGTATGGAGAACACACGAAGGAGATTGTACGGTAAAAAAGAGACTATATTACACAATAGGAGTATGCATGTCGATAAGAGATCCAGTTAAAATACTGGCTTCACCTATAAAATAAAATAAAAATATAATTACAATATATGTATACATGAACATGTGTTAGTAATAAATAATATTTTACAAATACGTTAGTTTATGGCGTTTGGATGGTACATGTAGAGGACTAAACACTAATATTAACAGACATTGAACATTAAGGGGGCGGGGAATTAATAAGGAAGGACATGATGTCCAACCTGATATAAGCGACGGGGTTAATTTAGGACAGGAGGAAAGGATGTGAGGAGGGGAACCGTCGTCCTGGTCACATTCACACAGTGAATGGTGCCTGATCCTGATATAGGCTAGTTGTTTTTTATTATTATTTTGTTGGGATTGTCAGATTATATCATTTTGAGCTGTATTCAAATCACAGAACACATATACCCAACGTACCAGGTTGTCTAATTGACAGCTAATGACTAACGTTCATTGACATTGACAATTAATAGCAACTTCTACAATCAGAATTGTTATTGCAGCTGATAAAATATAAACAGTAGGTACTTTTTCAATAAATATGGTCAAAATATCACTTCAAATACGTGCTAATTTAGAATGTATAGAGAAATTATATACCAACCATCCACACTACCAGTGGTTTTTAAAGTTGAAATGCGGTAATTGCGGTGAAGTTTCCGATAAGTTCCATGACCTTACGGAAGAAGATAAAGTACCTCAAAAGCATAATAGATCAGAAACGAACTTGCTTATAAAGTGCAAATTGTGTTCCAGAGAAAATAGTATCGATGTTATCGAAGGAACCAATGGTATGTAAAGATAACCTTTACACATATCGTCAGCTTAGAGTGTATATCTGCTAACAGCGTATGTAAAGCAATTTCTGAAGAGAGACAAAATATATGTATGAGTATGCGTAAACAATAAGGTTTTTAATATCTTTGATAATATACGTCAATTTTGTGTTTTGTGCACTTTGGATGGTATAAAAGTGTACATAACAATGAAATAAACAACATATTTAGCAGGTTTTGATTCTATGTCGATGATCTAGATTATGAATAAATATTACCCAAAGAGCTTGTTTAATTAAACTATTTTAATTTTAAAATGGTATTGCCTAAAACATACCACTAATATTGCACATATTATTGTTTTTCTTCAGGTGCATTTACAAACAATGATCTAGGTAAATTCAAATCTATTGTAACATTTGACTGTAGAGGTGTAGAGCCTGTTGATTTTGAACCTAAATCTGGCTGGATTGCAGAAGCAGAAGAAAATGGTATGTGTTATTTTTAATTTACAGTGTATGTAAATTTTTATATTATTTATAAATAATATGTAAATTTTTTTTGTTTAATATTTTAAATAAATAGCAAAAAATTGATAAGACATGTCACTTGAGAAACTAAAAAGTTTTTCTCAACAAATTAAAGTATATCTTATAAAACAGGTTAAAAATATTCTTTTGAGGCCGGTTGTGGTTCAGTAACACAAGCATGTGTACATTGTGAGTTTCATTCCACTCGAGAAAATGAAATATTTAATATTTTTATTTTCTTGTTCTGTTATTGAGTCTCATCACTCTAAATGCAATGGCTCCAGAATTCCACAGAAAGTGAGGAACGGAAGTGTCTTAATGGTAACAGAGTGTCTTAAAATTAGGTCCTCAGGTTCTATCTTCCTACTCTGCCATGTGCAGGATACAAGTTAAAACTAAAAAATTACTTAGAATTTAAAATTTTAAGAAGATTCTAATAAGCAGCTCAAATAAAGTAAATGAAATTATTATAAAATTGGCAAAAAACTAATCTTAACTCGTAGGTTCCCTCTGCCTACACTGTTTTATTTGGAATACAGCAAAAAGCTAAAAAATAAACTAGAACAAAAAAATCAATGAATGTATTTTTTGATTTTTAGGCAAAAAGTTTGATGATGTAGATTTGACGGAAAAGGAGTGGGTCGAATATGACGAAAAAAATCAAACATCAGTTGGTGTGTATGAACTGGAGTGGCAATTTGTGAAAGTGAAGTAATGTTTTCTGCATTCATAACTTATATAAGTGACATAAATTGTATTGATATTAATATAATTATATATTTTCGTTACACATTGTTTTTTATTTCAGTTCTTTATATTTTATTTTTAATTTTAATACATCATTGAACAACCCTAAATGGTTGAAAAGTTGGATGATAATGGGGGATGGTGTGTTAACACTAAATTCCCTCTGTTTGCCCTCTTGTATATGGGAAAACAAAATTAAATTAATAAGGAATATAAATCAGTGAGGTTATTATGAAGCAGAATTTATATGTTGTGAGTTTAATCCGCATTCTAGGGAATGATTAAATTAAAAAAAAAATTAAATTTGGCATTGAGTTCAGCTATAAAGACAGGGCATGGAAACACTGGGTTCACAGTTGAGGTTAATGTCTTATTGTCTTAAAATTTCTGAGAATGTGAAGAATAATGTCTAAACACTTTCTTAATTCTCATTGTCACACAAGAGGAATTATTTATTTTCACAACTTTTGAATAAATATTATAAAATAATTACAAATATAACTTGCGTATATTTTAACTGTTCAATTAAAATCAATAAAGCAGTAATCTACGGAATAGGAAGAACATTAATTGAAAGTGAAGTCACGCCCAATTGAACACGCGGTATCGCTAGCCGTCCATATGTTGCGAAGTTTTTATCATCATTTCTTATACCTAGATACATATATCAAAAAGTAAATTAAAATAAAATATTTGTGTTTTTTTAATATAATTTCACATAAGAGTTATCACTGCATTCCGGCAAATAATTCAGCGATAATTTAAAAAATATTCGTTATTTATTTTGTTTACTATTGTTTTTTATATTATTTACTTGGGTGTGCTCGGTGCACATATAACATGATAAATTAGCTTGAGTACCGCGATTCAAATCACATTATCTTGATATCATGTGGAAAATGGTAAGCGGAGTATCCATAGTAACATTAGACTATTAATTAAAAAATATAAAAATAAAATATAAAAAGACTGTATTAGAATGGCATTTTTTTAATAATCTAATTTTTTTAGCAGCCAAAATTATAAAGGATTTATAATATATTTTTCAAGAAATAATAAATTAACTGGTGGGTTCTTTCATGAAAAAATATGCTATAAGATATTCAAAATATATCACAGCATCACACATTTCTATTTGTCCGTAGTACTAACACACATACATCACTTACTAATAAATTATTGTCTTTTGCTATTCTGTAGCCACTTTTGCCGTTGTAGTTTCAGTATCAGACCGTGAAATGAGGCCTGTGAACCCAGTATTTCCATGCACTGTCACGATCGGCAGCGACGTGGTTGTGACCGCTCCTTTTCCCGAACGCTCATATTGGTTATCTTCATCCGTAAGGTAAGGGTTCCCTTGTCCCGGATCCCCATAATATTGGTTTCCATCAGCACCGATGTCGTCGTCATTTACGATCTGAAAAGGATGGTGGATATACACAGGTACTTCTACAGGCACACGGACCGGCACTTTAACGGGCACTCTAACAGGATATGGAACTTTTACGGGGTACGGCACCCGTTTTTCTACCGGATAAGGTTTTGGTATATAGATTGGGACCTTTTTCTCAACTTCAACTTTACGGGGAACTACTACTTCTACAGGGACAGGGATTTTTTTCACTACTCTGACGGGATAAGGGATTTTTTTCTCAACGGTAATGGGAACAGGGTGAGGTATTCTCACAGGATACGGCTGCGGATACGGTACCCTGACTGGGACATGTCTTACGACCTCAAAGGGCTCTTTGACTTTGACTTCAACGGGATAAGGTATTTTCTTTTCTACAGGATAAGGTTGAGGTACGAATACTTTAATGGGCACTGGATATGGGACTCTTTTTTCCACTTGGTAAGGTACAGGAACTGGTCTTTCTACCGGAACTGGTACTTGCACCGGATATGGGACTTTTTTTTCTACTTCAACTGGCACCGGATGTGGTACTTTAACTTCTACATGCTTTATAATTGGTACATGATGGACAATTGGATACGGTTTAGGGACATATTCTTTTTCAACAACTTTGACCGGGACTGGTTGCGGGACTTTGACGGCTACAGGATATGGGATCCTTTTTTCTACATGGACTGGATAAGGTCTATTGACAACTTTGACTTTTTCCACAGGCACTGGCACTGGAACCTTCTTTTCTACGGGATATGGTTTCGGTACTTCAACTTCGACTTTATACGGTACCTTGACGGGTTTCTCCACAGTCTTGATGTATCGGTGATGATGGTGATGGTGGTGATGCTTGATCTTTGTGACAAGTTTCGTTTGGCTAAGACTTGCTTCTGGCTGTAAATCCTCATAACCTACTTGTTGTTGCGGATAAGCAAGTTTGGGATCATAATCATTTCCTATTGCATACGGACTCATTTGTCGTTTTCGTTTACGAAAAAGTATCATTTTCTTTCTTCCATCTATATCTGGGGCCCCTCTGAATGCTCCACCTATTGGAAGTAATCTATATGGTTGAAGTAATAAATTTGACCGTTTTTCAATAGGCGCTTCTCTGGGTTTTCTTATTTTTACAAAACGTGAAGGTACTATTGGAACCCAGTCGTTTGGTCTGATTGGGCCATAATCATCGGTAGTAGATGTGTGTTTTGATGTTCTGGTCACTCTGCGATAGCTTCGCGTCGTTGATTGAGGTACATTAGATAAACTTGATTCTGTCGTAACATACCTGAAGCGAAGCCGACTGGAAGATGTAGCCAGATCAGTATTATTAGTAATGTTTGTTTTAATTATATCGGATGGTATTGTGATATTTTCAGACGTTATATTCATTTTATCTAAAATTCTTTTGGGCCATATTCGTTTTGTTCTTAAAATTCTCGTTGTTGTTGGTGCTGTAGTTGTGGTTGTCGTTGACATTGTAAAATTTTCAACTTTTGGTGGTCTCACAAATTCAGTCCGTACACCATTAATCGTTTGAACTGGCAAGCTGAACTTAGGACTGGCAACTATAGATGGTTTCCCAGTGGATGCGGCAAAAATAATCGGACGTCGCATCGGCTTATTATAATAAAGGTTCCCTCGTTGCACCGGAATTACATTCGAATATTTGTACATTGAGTTAGAAAGCGTCAATGGTTCTTTTGTATATAAATGTACAGAAGGTGCTTTTATTTTTTGTCCTTGCTTATAATAATGTGGAGGCATATTATAGTAATATTTTTTGTCTGGTGTACGGTGAATCGGCGGTTTACTGGGTGGTCGTAGTTCGGGACTATTGGTTTGGTTAACTTTCGGAGGTTGAATAGGTTGTGATGGCTTCTCAATTTTTGGACCTTCAACGATTGTTACCGCTTTATTCTTAGTCTCCACGGCCACTTGATCCGAGGTGATGACATTTTGTGCGGTCGTGACATGTTTGTTGACGACGATCGCTATGATCAGGAATACCGTCTGCAAAATAAATGTTACAATATAGGCACTACCTGAATATAAAAAAAAGAATTAAAAATATTTGAAAGACGAGAATTTGGAACTACTAAAAAAAATAATTAGATTATCTTCACTAACTAATATTGCATTTTAATGTTCACTTTAAAATTTCAATGTCAGATGTGGTATATTTTTTTAAAATTGCAAATTTATATTTCATTAATTACTTTTACTTTACTAGTAGTGCGTATAAATCTTCCTCACGCAAACTATACTTTTTTACAGTATGTGGAATATAAACGTTTTCATAATATTGTAAGCCGTGTTGTTAATTTCTAAATCACTCTCATTTGCGCTTGTAAATTTTTCTTTCATATATCTAGTTCACTATCAATCATATTATTAAGAGATTAGTTTTAGTTGATTTAAATGTTTTAATATTTTTTTGAAATGTAAATAAACTTTAAATTAAAGTATTTAGTCCATTTTTCAATATATCGTTTAGGTACTTAGTAGGTACACTTTACCTGTTTCGACATTGAACAATTTTTATAGGCACTTGCTTATCACCTCACTGTCACTAAATATCCCTTTTGTTTCACTTAATAAAAAACAATTTTTCACTTTCCCGCCATTTTTTTTATTTTTAAATGGATACCTACCGATAAGTGTTGCATAGTGTGTGGCGCTGTGGACAGCAGACATTTATACGTAATGATATGAGGTACGAAGCATTTCTCGCTTATATAGCCTCTAACTTTCCCTGCCAATGCCAATATCAAATGATTTTATAGTCCAGACCTAATTTTTACTTAATTGTTTGTTTTTAGAAGTTCATCATTTTGTTATAAGGTTTATTAAGAACTTCAAAAAAGAAATTGAAATTGTATGGTTATTTTAGTATTAGTAATAGTTACTTTACTAATAGTTATAGTAACTTGTAAATAGCCTAGGTGAACTTTCATTTATACCTACTAATTAGATTATAGAAAACTTTTAAATGCAACGGGATAATACTCTCTTTAGATTCTCTCGTTCAAGAGTTATATAGCAAATCTGAATAAGAGTGCTTAAGAGTAGATGTTTGATTATATATTATTCTACGATAAATTAATAACATCTTACTAAACAATTAAACAAAACATAGTTTTTTTATTATTATTTTTTATTTTAGATGTGTAATATATAAAACATTTTTTAAAAGTTACAGAATAAATAAGTTATGTTAAAATAAAAAAAAATATTTTTAAATGAAAATATTTTTTTCGAGTCCACGCGATTTATTGTAAGTTAAAGACCATAATTTTCGTGTTATAGCTAGACTAAACTATCATCGATCAGCACGTTAGGCTATGAATGCACTTCTCCTTTCCTTTCCCTTCCTTCCCTCTTTTGGCCGAAAAAATATACAGATGCACACAGAAGGGTAGGCAGAAGGAACCTTGTGTTAGGAGTGTACACTAGATTCCTTCTGCGTACCCCTCTGTTCTCCACTTTCGGCCGAATTCTGGAGGTATTGCGTGTTGAATGGCAAGACTCAATGCCGCGCTTTGCCTTGACACCAAAGCGAAGAAATGGAAATATAAATAAATATTTCATTTTTAAACATTTTTTTTAAAGTGTTAATCCACACTTAGGAAAGATAAATACTTCTTTAGAAAACGTA
>DWAE01000006.1:0-34919 GCA_018237945.1 Heliconius sapho
AAATATTTATCTTTCCTAAGTGTGGATTAACACTTTAAAAATGTTTAAAAAATATATCTTACCTTTTGGCACACATTTCCAAACAGCTTTTTTTGCTCCATTTTTGATGCAATCATTTTCTGTGTTTTTAGGTAACCACCTGTTTTATATTTAATACTTAAATATTTAAATTAAAACATAAAACGTAACATTCAATGTATTTCTATTAACTATCAAGGTGTATGGTTTATGGAACTTTATTTTAATGACAAATAATTGTACAAAAGTGTACCTAGAGACCGTCGTGGTAGAGGTACAAGTGTTTGACTGTTAACGCAACGGGTCTGTGTTCAATTCCAATTCGGGGGAATGAAATATTTAAAACTATAATTTCCTTGCTCTGGGAACGAGACATTGAGTTGCCAGATACATGCAAAGCCTCCATACAATTACGCTGAAAGTGGGCAACTGAAGTATTTTAACACAAGGCACCCAGGTTCCCCCTGCCAACATAGCAAGGCGTAATTAAAAAAAAAGCTAAATGACAAGTAAAACAGTAGAAAGTCAACAGTTACTTATGCGTTCCTGAGATCACGTAGAATTGCTGCACGTCTTCTATACATGCTGCGGATGTGAGTATGTACTGCGGATGTATTATGACACCGCCACAGAGCCAGTTGGGTTCCTTTAACACTGCGTTTGGTGCTGGGCGCAGGTATACCTTGTAAATGTAACAAATACTAAGTATTGTTAAATATTTATTTAAAAGAGGTATAAAAATTTGAACGTAGCGGAACTCAAACCCGCGCCTCCTGAAACCCGACAACTAAATGTTGTCTACATTTTTTTTTGTGTAAAAAACTTTTTTTTGATCAGCTTCCCGCTTTATCCTGCACACGGCAGGGCAGATAGCGGTAACCACCTAGTGTCAAATCAAAAACCTACGTTACGGTTACAAGTGAGTGTATACTTTTCTTACCATATAAGGCCTTGTTTCACCAACCTCGATACCCTTTAATATTCTTCTTGTTAGATTTAATGATACAGTATTTTCTTTTAGAGTTATATTTTGAATGCATTCTAAAAATTTACAAAAAATAGTGTAAATAATTTACTCCAAGAATAAAATACTCCTCACGTAGAAAACTAAAGCTTAATTTGTTTATAGTTTTTCTAAATTCCTATAGGAAAACGCGAATCTAATTTTCGGATTCATAGAGTTTCGAACAAACAACTAAGAAAATTGAAAAAGTAGTATTTTATAAAAAATATTTATAATGAAAAATTTTTAATACTTTTTTTTAGTTTATACATTATTTTTAATTTTATATTTGTATTATTCGAATAGATGCTTTAGCTTGAGTGTTACATTATATTTATTAAAAAAAAAAATAACATATTCAAATTTAATTTACTTACCTTTCCCGCTTATGAAAAAAGAAATAATTAAAACTAAAATTTTATTTTTTATCATCTCTCATAAAAAATATATACGTTCTATACGTTTGAGCATCTAGCAAATTCATTTCACGCTTGACATAAAGCTTATTAGTAGATTCGCGTCCAACAAAAGATAAACCTTTATTTTAAAATTGATATATTTTGAAATAAGTTTTAATTACAAGTGTATTGCTATACATTTAAAATTCTTAAGTATTTTTTCTTTCTATGATTGTTTATTTTTAGCTCCTCGTTGTATATAGCAAGGTAGAAAATCTAGGAACTTAGTGTTAGGACTCTGTTCCCATTAAGATACTTCCTATTCTCACTTTCTGTCGAGTTCTCGAGGCATTGCGTGTTGAGCGGCGGTACACAAAGCAGTGATTTGCCTCGTTACCAGAGCGAAGACATGAAAATATTAAATATTTCATGTCCTCTAGTGGGATACGAACTCACAATCCGTCAATTTTACAATCACAAGCTTCACTGCGCCACGACTGGCCTCTAACACAACTACACTTTGTATCCCGCTTATAGGTAGGCAGAGAAAATCTAGTGTCGAAAAACGGGTAACGGAGTGTCCGTTACCCGTTTTTCAAGATATTGCATGTTGAGTGGAGGAATTCAAGGTCGCGCGTTAGCTTTGATCGCGATTGACGCTGAATCCATAATCGTCGTATTACAGTCACAGGCTTGTGACCTTTAAGCCATGGCGAGCTCAAATACGATTTCATTTTTATTAAATTATAAAACATAAATAATAACAATATAAAAATATATTATAATTGAAATACATGACATTTATTCTAATGTTTATAATAACAATAAAAAAGAACCTTACAGTTCTGACATAAAAAAACAAACCCATTGTATTTAAAATTTATAAAAAGGAATTAAGAATGTTTAGAACTTGATAGTTTAGGTAAAACATCAATAGATGGCGAAGTTAACCGTTTTCACTACTCATCGCTAGATATCGCTTATCACATCTACACATTTGATTGATGCAAACATATAATATTAATTATATAAAGAAAATATTAATAGAAGTAGCAGTTAGTAGTAAAATCAGCTTCACGCTGTATCCCGCACATTTTTTTTATGTAGGAGTAAATATCATTAATCAACATTGCGGGAGTCTTAATGCAGCGTCTGACTCGGTGTAATAAATTATTTTATTTTGGGAAGAGGGAAAAGCGCGGTGTTGAGTTTAACCACTCAACATTCAATGTCACGCAATTGGGCGTTACTCGGGAAACGAAGAGTATTAAATCTAAGTTCGCTACCCTGCTATATGCAATCTAACAACAGAGAAAAATAATATAAAAAAATCCTTTTATTTTACTAAATAAATATGAATAAAAAAGACAATAATATAAAAGTGAGCAATAAATGAACAAACGAATGAAAATGAGCAATTAATGAGGCGAAGGTGAGGCGAATGTACATCATATTTCAGTACTAAATGAATAGTTGATGGATTGATTAAACGCACCTTCGTCTGGTAGTAATTAATTTGGTAATCAGATCAAATAGCTATTGTATAATGGAGATAGAGATATTTTTCAGAGAGAGTCTAGAATGGAGCTTCCAATAAATTTGTTCACGTGAAGGTTTTGCTTCTAATTTTTCATGGTAAAGTTTTGTGTTATCTAGATTTGTTGGGAAGACTATTCTGATGTGGGCACGGACCACTTGGAAGACTCCATTGCCATTCTATGCGTATAATTGGCGTATGCTTCAATAGCTATATACCAATTTTAAGAACGTATAACAATATTTTTTTGTTTTATATACCTTATACATACATAATTGTTTAATAGTATTTACCATCCTTATTTACAATATAATAAGCTTAAAAAGTTATTAGGGTATGTAGGGCGACATGCACCCTAATAACTTTTTAAGTATATTTTCCCTCTTTACTCCCGGCTGTTCCCAATTTTAATAAATATAGGTATAGGTACCAGTATAACACAATAATATGTAATTTATTGTATTATACTGGTACCTATACCTATATTTAGGCTACAAAGTAGGCTAGTAGGCAATTTATAATACTAACTCGTAATGATATGATCACATCATAAATTATTATCACCATTATACGGTAGTGGGTTCTTAGCAGAGTTTAACACATATTTTTTTAGTATATTTTAATTATTAGGGTTCCGTACTCAAATAGTAAAACAGGACTTCGCTGTCTGTCTGTCCGTCTGTCGCCAGGCTGTATCTCATGTACCTACCGTGATTATTAGACAGTTGAAATTTTCGCACATGTTGTTTCCGGTTAAACTGGATAACACGTAATTTTTTCCCGTTTTTATAGATATTGGTATGTTCAACTCGCAATTGGCCGGTATTTTGGTTAGGTAAATATTGTGTTTAGATTCGATCGTATTATATATTTATCTGAAATGAGATTCATATTATCACATTGAATTCCCAGGTTCCTTTGCGTGTCCTGCTATGTGCGAGATAAGGTATGAATTCGGTTGATTTTTAAATGATTTTTTTTAATAATTTTTATAAAAAAATTAGTTAATATTTATATAAAAATGAGTTAAAATTTTATATATTAAAATTAAAAATTAAATAAATTTTAGGTATATGAAAAATTATTAAAATTATAAACTTGTACAAGAATTAACCGAATTCATTCTTAATAGCGAGAGACTTATTTATTAAGTACAATAAAGTACTATAATAATTAATTTGGTTTAATTAACTTAACATTAATTTATTTAAACTTAAATACATTGTTATTTTAATATATTTTAATTTTTAGGGTCCCGTTCCCAAATAGTAAAACGGGACTTCGCTGTCTGTGAACAGGCTGTATCTTATGTCGGCACATGATCATTACAGTTGAAATTTTCACAAATGTTTCTCCGTTGCATCTATAACAGCAAATACACAGTACACAGTATTGTATTATTAAATTGTATTGTATTATAGAATTTTTCCACAGAAAAAAGTATCAAAATTGATTACTAAAGGCTTAAATTTTAATTTAGGTGCTTAAATTTAAGACAATGTGAGTTGAGGCCAATACTACTGTAAAATTGACAGCTTGTGGGTTCGGTGCCCACTCGAAGAGATGAAATATTTATAAAAATTTATATTTCCATTTCTTCACTCTGGTGCAGTGGCAAAGCGCGGCGTTGAGCACCACCATTCAACATGTCATGCTTTCAGAATTCGGCGGAAAGTGGGGAACGGAGTGTCTTAACACTATTTCCCTCTGCCTACCCTGCCACGGGATACAGCGTGAAGCTGATTTCATATTTAATGTGAGTCACATTATCTATTAGACACACTAGCATCTAGTGTTACCTTTAAAGACTATGTACCGTAACCATATTCGTGGTTTTATCAAAGCGAGAGACTTATTTATTAAGTACAATAAAGATCAATAATAGAACGTATGAAGAAGTATTTTTTAAATTTTTTCAAATGTTAGATATATTCACACTTTGGAAAAATATTGTTTTTTAGGAAATATAACAAATTGAGTAAATCACCCGTGCCTTGCAAATCTCAAAACGTAAAGAACTTACAAGTTTTACTAAAAAGTATATACCTAGTAGCATAACCTATCGTAGCACAGTGACCATGCTCTTCAATATATAAATTTCTTAACTCTGTTCGGTTTCTTGGAAAAAAAAATCTTTTTATCAGCACCTTCAAATGATGCTACTGTATTTGAATAGTAAAGTATCTATTGTACTATTATTGCCAGCTATCGTCGCGCAGGGGCGTCAGCGTGCGACTGTAAACGTGGCGGCTGTAACTTCGATTCCCAGTAGAAGAAATGAAAAATGTTATATTTTCATTTCCAGGCTCTAGTAACGAGGCGATACGCGGAGTTGAGTTCCGCTACTCAACACGCAATGCCTCAAGAATTCAGCGGAGATGAGGAACAGATGTAATTTACTCTACTAAAATTGTTATATGCCCGAATCATCTTGCGAAATGCTAGTATTTTTTTTTGGCTTACGCTTTACAATTTTCTCGTTAGAAATGCAAGAGAGCAGACATAAATAATGACTAAGAATAAGGTAAGATATGATAAATAATAATTATGTTTTGTACCGTGTAGGTGTGTAACTATAAATGACCTCCCATTGAACTTATGTATTGTTATCAAAAAAAAAATATAATAGAGTTTAAAAAATATTTTTTTATTGTTTATTTATATATTTATTTTATTATTTAACTTTACTGTGAATTAAAATTGTGTAGATAATGTAAGAATATTTTTAACGTCGTTTTTGTACTTTTTGGTTGGTAATGGTAATAAATAAAAAAAAGAATTACATATCTATCACTACATCTAAACAATACCTTTACCAATTAGAACAGACACCGTCCGCTCTAAGTGAATTAAACTAAAATCTACATCGTTTTATGAATAATACATTTCATTGCAATACGAGCACACGTAACAATTATAGTAAAAGCAATACTATTGTTGTTTATCATCCAACCCACAACACCCTTTACCACTCGGCCTGTCCGAACCAATACAATAAACAAGCTATCTTCAACCATACATTATACTTATCTATGACCGGGTATTTTATTATAAAGTGCATTGTCTATAGAGCCCGGTCGACCGTACGTAAATAATTTAACTTCGTCTTAAAAGATTCAAAAATAGTTCCTAACAGTGCCCCCCCCTTTATATGTTCACCATTTGTCAGTTCATAACTGAATTTAAACGCTACAATATTGTGTGAAACGCCCCTTCTCGGAACTATAGTTGTCTTTGTCTAATGTATATAGAAAAATTTGTACGGAATACGTGCGTCTCGCTCTTGTGATAGATCCTTTATGTGTTTACGTCGTTTCGAATTTGGGGACTAAACTGTTACTACCATGTGTTTAATATATGAATATATACTTTAATATGTAACCAATAAGGTTGAGATTGCTATGTGAATTGATGTTATGGGGGAAGCGTTAAAGAGGGACGACGTTAGAAAGAGACGGAGCACGTATTCTGTTAAAGTTAGTGAGTCCAAACGAGTTTTTATGTTTGGAAATCGTATTAAGCTTTTGTCGGAAAGTGTTCCACTCAACATAGTTGAGGCGTTTGTGCGGTCAAACAATCACGTCGGGGGCTGATTGGCTCGTCCTCTATATTGTCTGTTGGTCTGTCGTGCGGACTTAACGCGGGAACTTTGTACACAGATTATACTAATAAGTGTTTCTATTTTTTTGAAATATTATGCTTATTTTCCAGTGTTAGAGTGTTAGTGTTTTGGACAAAATGTCGTCAGTACATTCTGATGACGATCAAGAGGAGATTAACGTGGACTCCGACAGTAGGTTGTCAGGTCAATATGATAGGAGTATCGCTTCCGAAGATCGCGATTCTGAACATAGTTTTAACGATAGATATAGGGATTCCCCGAACGATCATATGACTGATACGCAACAGCGGGTGAACCTGCCGTTCAGTATATCCAGGTTGTTAGGAAAACAGTTCGAGGACATTGACAAACGTAGGAATTCCGGTGAGAGTGACGACCGGAGCGATCAGGACACGGAGTCAGAGAGTGCTAAGGACGACGCTAAAGACGCAGGATTACCGTTAAACTTTACACATAACCCTGGACTATATCCTAACTCTAGTTTGTTGTTAAGACCTGGACTCAGTCTGGGCGGTGGTTACGGGTTCCCGAGTAATCCGGGCGTCGTTAGAGTGCCGGCTCATCGGGCGTTAGGCGCTTTGGGGGCATGGGGTGTCGCCCTAGATCCCATGAGGCAAGCGGCAGCCGCGGCTTTCGCGCATCAAGTTGTAAAAGACAGACTAAACGGTAAGTCTAGACTAATATATACTTATACATAAACATTACCCATAAAAAATCATTTTAGTTTTTAATTAAAGCCACATAAAGTTTTAATACCCATAATAAAATTGTTTTAAGAAATTTACATCTTAATTTAGCCAATTAAGTCTAACTACAGTCACCGCCGAAATATAACATCGATTTTACAACTATAAAAAACTACAAACGAGGTGACTAACATTTTATGTTAACGTACATCGTCTCAAATACCTGACGTCTCCAAATATTATCTCGTACCCATAAATCTTTATAAGTAGTATGTAAATCGTATCTTTACTCAGCAGATAAAAGGGAACCAGATTTTTGGACAAAAAAATAAATCGCTTTCAAATGTTCTTTTTTCTCACTAAAATCAGTTCTATATGTTATTAGCATAAATCTAATATTTCATTTCGTACGTTTTCATGCTGTTTTAAATATAACTGCACTCACAATTGTCAATTTAGAAAATTGAATAAAATTATCAATATATTAGAATATTGACTTACCAAATATAAATATTGTTCCTAGTACAAAAACCAGCAAAAACTAAATAGTTATTTATGGGCAAACACTCGATTGTCTATAAAGTAACGTTGTCAAGCAATTATAGTGACACATCAGGGGTGACTTTTTTTGGATTCTTTCCGGTCACGGCGCCTATGCCATTGTAATTTGTCGCGCCGATCCGGGATTAAAAAAAAAGACCTTTTCGGATCGGGGAAGCCTTTAACAAATATAAGTCTATTATCTTTTTTATCTATTTTAAATTGTAGCAGAAAATCTTAGGATAATCTTTGTTTTATTATTTATATTTACTCTCTTTTTTATATTTTAGTTTGGTTTAATTTTATACATTCATTACATCGATGGTTTACGCAAAACAATTTACATATAATAATCATAACAATTAATTAAAGTCACGAAATAGTAAAACGAAAGTTATTTCACAGTTTGAATTTAATAATACTAAGTTTTTGGTCCAACTAATAAAACAGCGTTAAGCATATAACCACAATAATAATTTCCAATATTTTAAGCCTTATTTTTAGTAGGCCTTTAACTTACTAAATAATAAAGAAAATTTTCGACGCCCGTGAATTTATATGGATTGATAATAATAATTTATGAAGAGTATAAATTAAAAATCAAATAAAATCCGTTTCACGCAATATCCCGCATATAGCAGGTTAGGCAGAGGGAACCTAATATTAAATCCATTTCTCACTTTCCGCCGAATTCTGGAGGTATTGCGTGTTAAGTGGCGAAACTCAACACCGCATAATAAAACGTATAGGAATAGATATAGTTAATATATATGATACAATCTATCAAATGATTATACAAAATTATTATCTACTTTTTTCAAAATTAGCTAACTAATCGCAAAAATAAAAAAGTCACGTACCATTCCTGCTAAAAAATGTCGTCCAAAAAACCAAACCTATCAAATCTGCAGTTGAACGCGTGTGGAAATGAATTAGGTCTTTTTTGCGACCACCCCGGTTTTGAGGAAGTGCGGACGTGCACTCTGTAATTGAGACAATAGGTAGCGTGTGTCGGGAATGTAACACGAAAAAACACCTTTGTCATTTTAGCGCCAATTTATGTGTCAATAATTTGACAGTTTCTTTTTTTTATTAGTTCCGTCCGTCGCACAAAGGTTTGGGTTTTGCCGATTTGCTTAGTTTTTTTTATTGTTTTATTCGATGTTTGTTATAGATTTTTTGAAATTAACTAAAGCACATTATCGTTTTTCTTCCTTTTTGTATTGACAAACTCAATTTATATTTTTCTGATATTTAAATTTTTAACATGTGTAATTTTTTATAAGTGTATGTTTTCTTAAAATATTATTTTGTTTACATATCTCTCTACAAATATATTATCTGTATAATTAAGACAACAATCACAACCCTTCAATCCGAACCTCCATTCATACGTGCATCGGAAATACCGACGTGATGATGAAAAGCTCCTTAATCAGCCAATATGGTGACTTCTTAAATTACATATTTTGAACAGCGTATCTGGTATATTATATAAGTAAATAATGGTTCAATATAAAATTAAATATTAAAATTTGTTATTTAAATTACATTTATCTTTATAAACGTGAATATATTTATTTATATCAAGTTATAATTAAATTGCTTTAAATATTTGAAATTAATGAAGTGGAAATATTTTAACTATTTTGAATAATAATTGGACATTGCTAAAACAAGTCAGCCATTTTTTTTATTGAATTGATAACTTTTGACAAAAGAAAACAAAATTTTATTTATGTTGACAAAGAAAGCGCGTAGCTAAATTTTGTTTAATTTTCAATAGAAAGTGGATGGATATAATATTATTAATAACTTTATTATATTATATTATTAATAATGGTCTCACAATGAAATGGTTCATTTAGGTACACATTGTTGTCTCTCCTTAATAGAAATAACTGTAATTATTATTTCTTACCGCAATATATTTATTACGTAAATCTATAATTAACCCTTACTTTGTTAAAAAGGAGGTCAGTCGTGGCGCAGTGGCACGAAGTGTGACTATAAAACCTGGTTTTGAATTCGATCCCCACTCGAGGAGATGAAATATTTACTTAAATTTATATATTTATTTACTGTGTTTATGGCGTAACAAAGAAGTAGAAGTTACCTAAGTCTAAATAATCTTTTTTCGCCTACCATTTTTCACTGTTTCTTCTATAGTTATGTTTAGTTCCGTTTCGCTTTTTCATGTTTTTTCGTGCATTTCGCTCACAATTACGATGTTTTATTTGCCAGACGCCAGAAATTTAGCCATTAAGTACAAAAACTAGTCTATTCTATAGGAGAGAATTTGCGTACCGACACGAAATTGTTTAGACTTTTGTTTTAATAATGAAATGTATAGAGTATTAATCAAATAAATCAAATAAAATAAATCAGCTTCACGCTGAATCCCGCACACAGCAGCCCTCCGTTTCCCACTTTCTGCCGGATTCTGGAGGCATTGCGTGTTGAGTGGCAGAACTCAACGCCGCGCTTTTCCTCGACACCAGAGCGTAGTAATGGAAATATAGAGTATTATAGTGTCTATAATTTTTTTTTGTAGATAATACATAATATAAGCGCGTGGCGCAGTGGTATAGTATCTGGATTGTAATAGTTTCGATTTTCACTCAGAGGATACTTATATTTAAAATATTTAAATCTCTCTTGGGTCGTAGATAAAGCACTCGTTTTTTTGTGTGTAACTTAAGACGCAATGTCTCAAAAATTGGGAGGTTGTTGGGAATCTGAGTGCCTTTTAACACTACATTTCTTCATACGGTACATATGGTCCCGATGGACCATATGTACCGTATGAAGAATTGTTTGGTATAGGAAAAAGTAGAAGAGACTAGTTACAAAATTAAAATTAGTATTTTATATATCATTTACTTACAACTGTTTGTTAGTTATATTTGCAATTGATTGATGTCTCTTGACAATTATTGTGATTATACGAGACCGTACGGCGTTTGACTGTAACGTGTTGGTTGTGTATTCTATTCCCACTCAGAAGAATTATTTATTCTCATTTATTCGCACTCGTAAGTCAAAGAGCGGTGTTGACATCCGTCACTCAACACTCAATGTCTAGAATTCGAATGGAGTGTCTAATATTAGAAGTTGCTTCCTTTTTATTTTTATGGTTAAAAGAAACGTTTATCCTAATGTGTAAAGGAGTGCGTAGCGTTATTTACGTAATTTGTAACGGCAAAGGTTCCTCTTTGCCGTTACAAATTACGTAAATAACGATAAAGGTCGACTAAATGAAATAAAAAAAACGACTTTTAGTCTTGGCTGGATAATAATGGACTATTCGTCAGACTTTCCTGTAAAATTTAAAAAAATATATATTTACGAAAGGAAAAATAGTTTAAGTATATATAGATAACTTTAAGACGTTATTTTTTTTTTTCAAACAAATTATTTTGGTAAGCCAGAATCACTAAAAATAAAAAAAAATGCTTTACAGTGTAAGTCGCATATAGGGATAAGCAAAGGGAACTTAATAAAAGACACTTCCTTCTCCAATTTCCGTTTGTCAAATTTTTAAGTGCTGTGCGTGTGCGTGCTGAGTGGCGGACCCAGGACAGATTCACGTATATATGTTAGTAAAAAATTGTATATTATATTTAGGTACCCCGAGTGGTACTTATTATATACATATAAAAAATGCTACTATGATATTAATTTTAATAAGGGGAAAAACCTAATAAATAAAAATAAATTGGCCATTCTAACTAGAAAGCTGGGCCAGCATAATATCATCTGGAGCGTATCTGACTGCGACGGTTAAATTTGCGGTGTACGCTGTCACTTGTTAAGCTTAAAACAAATAGTTATCCAATAGATCATCGGGAAAAAATGTATGGCTACTTAGTTTTATTAACAACTTACTTTTACCGGGTTTACTTGATTCTCGATATTTTAAAATGGAATATCTTTTGAAAGAACCCCATAAAGATATGAAATTGCAATTATGTAAATGCATTATATGTATTAGGTTATATTCAAACTTTAATTTGGTTACACAAATAGCGGCGTTAAGTTTCGCTACTCAATAGCGAATACCACTGTTATATGGGGCGATGATAAATTTATTTCTAAAGAGATTTTTCTCTCTATTTCTAAAGAGTTATCTGACATATTGCGAGTTTCGAGAGTTTTAATTGTAAAACAAATATATTGATAATAGTTACTTAAGGTTAATAAAATTAAATTTTACTGTTCTTCGACTATATTTTGTCTCAAGTTTAAATATATATTTTATAAAATCAAATCTTATCTATAACAAATTAAATAAATCAACGTTTTCTAGAAATTTGCTTGCGGTTGAATAACTTAATGCAATAACAAATAGTTAATTAGATTTGCATTTTTAATGTAATAATTTGAAATCCTTTGATTAGAGATAATTAGTTCGTTAATGTACATATATGTAAGTAACTGTTGTACTAAGGTCTTCTCAGACAATTTGCCGTTTTAATATATTTTATTACTAAATAATAATAATTAAATACTGTCTCCATCATAGAAGTTGAAATCTATTTTTCAATAAATTATCAGCTTCACGCTTTATCCCTCATATAGCAGGGTAGGCAGTGGGAACCTAGTATTAAGACACTCCATTTCCTATTTTCCGCTGAATTTTTTGGAGATCGAAGTCACAACTTTCGCGTTACAGTCACACCCTTGTGTCCCAAGATTTCATTGAGCCACAACGGCCTCAATGAAATCTTCCTACAAAGCGGTGAGTCTGTCAAAATTTTTAAAATTGTCCATGTGTGAGTCTTTTTGTTTCAACGCTAAGATCTCTTGATCTACAGGTTCGATTTACTTTTTTTGTTTATAAAACAAAAAAACGTAGCTACATTTTTAGGAGTGGTATAGGCTATAGTAGTAGTAGTAGTATACGGTTCAGGTCTTAGTTAGCCCTACATAACGAAATAACAATAAATATGAACGCCGTCGAATTTATATAATTGCATGCGCTGCAGAAATTGTTAAATATATGTCAGTACATTGTATAGCAGAAATATTACATTATATTAGTTCTAAGAAAAGAGATCGATACTATATATCTATCTCTTATAAATAAGTCACAATAAGACATTTTGTGCCAAAAAATAATAGAAAAATCAAGGTGATATTTAACCACTTTTCTTTTTGACATGGATATTGAAACTACGAGCGAATGTTATCAAATATAAATTTTATGAAGATAAATTTCGGATTTTTTTTAGCATGTCATTTGGATGTGTACTTTTCGAGAAAATGTAAAATTAAAATAATTCAACGCTATTTAATGCTGCAAGCCTAGATTCAACTTGCGCGAGGAGCACCTTTGCCGCCGATGAAATCTTCTCAAGCGACCACTTTCTCAGAATTATGAAAAGAAGTTTTTTAAGATTGAATAAAACACTGGGTAGGATATGCGGGCGAAACCGCGAGTGGGCCGCTAGTCGATTATAAAATTGTTAAATTTCTTATGCAGTCGATATTTTGTTTTTTATCTGGCGTGTATTAAAACTTTATGTAATGTGAATGAACTCTGTGAAACACTTTATTTTCGTTTTGGGTGGTATCACTCACTTACTCACTCTATTTAACAAATATGAATATAATAGAAATGAAATATAATATTTTAACTCTTTAAAAATTTCGTTCGAACGGGCTTGAATCCACAATTACCTACAACGACAAGTTGTTCACATAAGTAAACATCAATAAAGTAAATCAAAATTAAGTCAGCTCCATGCTGTATCCCGCCCAGAGCAGAATAGGCAGAGGTATCCTAGTGTCAAGACACTCCGTTTTCCAGTTTTCGCGGAATTCTGAACTCAATCCACGCTTTGCATCGCCACCTAAGCGAAGAAATGAAAATATAAATTGAAATAAATATCTCATTTTCTCGAGTGGGGAACGAACCCACAACCAGCCGCGTTTACAATCGCACTTGGTGCCCCCGCGCCACGACTGGCCTCATTTATAAGTAAAGATAATATAAAAAATATATGTAAATGTAACAAACAAACAAATATATTATATGTACTATTAACATACAGATATAATCTCATTTCCTGTCACCTCGGCTTTCTCAAGTCGGTCACAATCGTTTGCGATCAATAGACGGTGTAATTGGCCATGTTCTCGTAATGGCCGCTACTTCCGCACCGCACCGCAGTCGTACTTATTTACTTTACTGGACTGGGGTTGAAACGTTAAGTAGGAGGTTAAATTATAGATTTTATAGCTTAGGAAAATAATGGAGATATTAGTCACTACACGTTCTGTTGACTGTTTCTATGTATTTTAGCGTGAAGTAGTAAAATAATACGAAAATATTCAAAATGGGTTTTTTGGAAAAATAAAGCCTATTTTAGAAAATTAGGATGATTTGAGATACTCTACTTTCCGCCTGACTTTCGAGATGTATCGGGTGGTTACTTACCCGCGCTTTGTCTGCCGAAGCGAGGAGATAAAAATAAATATAATCATCATCTTGAATGGAGATTGAACCGAAAATCTTCGCGTCTCAATTACAGTTCGCTATACCACTGCTCCACGACAGCCTCTAGTTTTCTAGTAACTATGTTTAAAATATTATTTCTATAAGCAAATACTTTAATATAATTTAGTTGTATAACGTATATACATATGTTTATTTAATCTTTCAAAACTAAACCAAGGACCTTAACTGAGTAAGCCATAAAACAACATACCGTGGCAACTCAGTACAACATAAATATGTAGAACATACACGTTTTTTTCATGTAAACTCATAGTTTATCACCAATGTCCAATTTCCATTTTATCGACAACGGATCTTTAATTACTTTTAGATTCGTGGTTAGTTCGTTCATCTGTAGGTATGTATGTAGAGATAATACAAACTTGCCTCCTTACACTGGTATTTCTCTATTTTGATAAGATTTTTGTGGGCTTACGATGAAATCCACGTTTACCTTAATAAGGTATCTATTTAGGCTGATAAAGCTTTTAAGTTGTACATTTTAAAAGCAAAAATAGTTTAACTTTAATTAATTTAAAGTTGAAAAGAAAATATGTTTATTTTCTTTACATGACCTAAAAAAATATATTGCATACAGAACTCTTTGAGAAGACTTAATTTTAATTAAAATTAAAATAGACACTAATTTTATAGTTCTATATTAAACATTATTAACTGATTGAATATTACGTTATTATTTTGACAATATCTGACACTGAGTATCACCGTAGTTCTTAAAGATTTAAAGTATACAAAAATTAAAATAATACCTAAGAATTAAGGATTCTAGAGAATATTTAAAATGAAAAAGTTCCACCGGTACATTAACAGAAAATACGGTGTTAACTTCTATCAAAACGTAGTGTGTTGACACTATAATATCTCATCCTGCTATATGCGGGATAAAGAGTGAAACTGAAAAAAAAATACAGTATCTTTTTGTTCTGCATTAAGAATCTAAAGATATTATACAAATCTTAAAGTATTTAGTAGGTAATTCCCTTCAATCTAACAACGCACGATTTGCACCATTCTATTATTTTTCTTAATAAACGTAGGTCTATAATTTAGGTCAAAACCTTACCTGAGCGGGCACGAGCAGACGGATAAAACGATTTAGTCCGCTGTAATTGTTTTATTTGTACCAATGCCTTGCATTGTTTTTGTTTGTTTTTGTTTATTGAGTTATATTATAGATACGTGTTGACGAAAATGAATCACGATTTAAATACTGATTGGAATATGCATTTGAATCAAAAAACGTTATAGTAATTTTTTGTGCGTTGTCTGTTAATATAATAAGAAATGAAAATATTTTCAGCAATAATTTTAGTACCTTTGTTGAATATTTTATTTAAATCACTCTTTTTCGCGGTGCAGGATAAGCAATGAACGTAGTGCTAAGACACTCTGTTGACGAATTTTCGTGACATTGCGTATTGAGTGGCGGAACTCAACGCTTCGTTTTATCTATCAGAGCGGGGAATGAATAGAAATGATTCTATAATCTAACCCACAACCTTAACGCTTACATTTCCACAGTGCCATGACAGCCTCTGTATTTTAGTAGTTGACTAAATTAAGTTTAACAATGGTACTTCATTGACAAGGTCATATTATATCTATAATTATAATATATTAATATTATTAATATGTGGTATTCGAAGCATAATCGTGTCTCAGACTTATAATAAAATCAATATTGTCAATATTTTTAAACTTAAATTATCTATTTTAATTTCAAAATATTTTCACACTTCCTCATTTTCCTCTCTAATAGACAATAAACCACTTTAGTGACACATAACTTCGTTTATGATCCCCTGTATTTTATTTTCACATTTTATGGGATTTAAACCAACACATACCTAACTTACCAGTGACAGGTGCTTCACAGAACTACACAAAACAGCAATTTGGATAATATATAATGAAATTTAACGTGTTTATTTGAAATAACAATATCAAGAATAAGTCATTCTGCTATATCATTTAGGTGGCATAAGAGCCTTTGAAGTGGCCGACGAGGTCGTATACCCATTATTAATAGTGTATATACTTAATTGACGTATCAAGTCTTTATTACTTACCGCCATTTACGCCAATAAATGTGCCATTTTAATAAACGTTGAATATTGAACAAAATTGCGCGTAATAGTATGGTATTGTAAAAGAGATAGAATTGTTTCTTGTATGGGTGAAACCTTAGAATAACGTTGGAATGGATTAGGTAATAATATTTTTGATATATTTCAAGTTACTTAGAGAAATCTTTGAATTTTTTGTTTAGCTATCAGCATAATATAATGTTAATTTGCTTGCATTACAAGCGAGTAAAGGATAGATAATAGATAATAGGAACTATATGTGTAATATATGATGTAAGAATTCGAATCGGGTACAATAAGATTTTAACGTCGAAAAAAATTTTTACAAATATAAAACATGGCTCGCTCTGGTAACGAAACGAGAAGCAACATGAAGCGCGTGTTGAGTGACACAACTCAATGTGAGTTCTGTCACTCAACACTCAAAACTTTCAGAATTCGGCGGGAAGTGAGAAACGAAAGTACCTTAACGGGGAACGGACTATATTAACACTAGATTCCCAGGTTCCTTTTGCATACCCTACTTCTGCAGTGTAAATCTAAAAAATAATAATAAGTTAGGTCATCATATACCTTTATATTTATAAAGTTCTATCACTAGAGATTTTAGGAATAGTTAACTGTTGCCTAACAAAATGATAGTTACAAACCTATTTAACCATACAGATTCCATTAAACGTGCAGACAACACGTCAAAATACCAGAATTCCAAACTATGTAGTCTCTCGACATCTAATTTGGAATCCACAATATCATCGATACTAAAATAATAATATCGGGTATTCCCCGACGCTGCGCGGACTGAAAATTTGACGGCGTACACGATGGTGCCGTATAAGTATCTAGGGTTTTGTGGAGTAGATTTGTTGTTTATGTAAATAAGGTAAATTTATATGCGTCTTATTTAGATTTTTGCAATATATTCAAATGAAAAAATATAAATAATATATTGTAATGATATATTTCATTTAGGATCCCTGACTCATCCCCACAGCTTCTACGCAAAATGTGCCCAATACCATAATAAATGGAGAGAATAAACATTATACCTGAATCTGCATACTTTTTTTGGAACTTGGCAATTTTTTTGCTTAACATAGTTAAGTAGTGTCAAGGTTCCTCTCGTTTCAGCTAATTTGGGAGAGTTTGCTGTTGAGAGGAACTCAACATAACGTTTTATCTAAATACCAGCGCGAGGTAATGAAACAGTTTCTTCACCCGACTGGGAAACCAACCCACGACTGTTACCTTATAATCACACTACGATCTATTCAATATGAAAAAAAAAACAGACAGTATGCAAATCTTTTTACATTGAAACTTTTCGTTTCAGCATAGTCCCAACAAATCATCAGAATAATAAAACATTGATACCACCCTCGCTCCAATACAGCGTTACATGCGTTGCTCCAAAGTGAAATGTGATGATGTCTGATACTTTACAGTCAAAATTCATAAGCAAAACTGTTTCATGCGTATATAAAGTTTGAAAAACGTAACTTTAGCCCGTATTTATAAGGCTCTCAAGTCTGAGATCAATCTTGAGAGGCCTTTTTCATTCATACATTATATATTTATGAATATAAAATGATAATGTTTAATTTAAGCAAAGGATTGGAAATAATCCTTATTATTTCCATATCGGCCTAAATATAATTATAGCAATTGTTGCTATTGTTTCATGTCTTTGAAATGACCCACTACCCACAGCTACGTACTGCTTTAAATCCTACGTCGGATTTATTTTCAAATATTTTTCGATATATACATAGTTATGTGACCGAGATATGTGATTGAGACATTAAGTTTTTTTTAGTACTTATTTATAAAACGTATAAAAATTTGAACGTAGCGGGACTCGAACCCGCGTCTCCTGGCCTTCTCATGAGTTTTCTAAATAAGTATTTTTCTTTCCTAAGTGTGGATTAACACTTTAAAAATGTTAAAAAGTTATTTTTAAGCAGGCAATTCCTTTAGAGAAGATATGCTGTCTTATGACAATTTTTTAAATAAAACCTCAAAAAATAAGAAAGTTAGGAGACAATAAAAAACAAGATAAAACACAAATACACACTACCTTCGTATTAAAAATGTATTGATACTTCATACGCTATGTACAAGTAGGTATTCGTATACCCGAAAATCATCGATACACTAAAACATCGATAACGCGTCCGCCATATTTCCCCAGAGACGCTATAAAAATTTGACGCGCCTCCGCGATGATATAGGCGTGCCCGTAATCCCCTGAAACCACACTTTTACTATTAAATATTCTTTGTGTGAAAGCTTAAAGCTTTTATATTAAAACTTTAATATTAGAATATTTATTTATTCGATGTTTTTTTTAAGATTTACGATTTATCCCGCACATAGGGAACCTGGGAACCTAGTGTTAAGACACTTTTACATATTACATACACAAATTTAAATGTTTTATTTTATAGCATTATAGTTTTATTATATAGATTTCTATTTTATAATAAGGATGTGACTGAAAAATTAAATTTTGCTTTAAATTAATAATATTGGTTATAGTATTGCAAACGTTTTAGCATTTTATGTGGCTTTTAAACAAACGGCCTTACAAAATTTAATACAAGTGAAATTTTATATCTAACAAACATACAACCATTTATACGCAGTGCCGTTCAGGGCAACGACTACCGACTTATATACAGATTAAACAAAATTTTAAAAGTTTAAAAATATATATTTTATCTTTAGATATTGTTAAGCTTAGTATAAATATAATTAAAGCAAATTTCGTTCACTTAAACTTACTTTTACATTATAATATATTTGTTCCCTTTACAGTGTGTCAGCATTTTAACCTATACATAATATGAACTTATATTAAAGCAAAAAATAAATAAATTATAGCCTTTACTAAGTAGTAAAGTTCAAATAGATCAAGGTTGATATGTTTTATGACCAATCCATATTATGGTAGATCATAAAAACAGCTATATTTCAAAAGTGTTAATATATGAGAGAGCTGCCGCCGGGAGACGGACAAACTCGTACATAAAATATTATATTTTATTGAGATTAGATCATTCTGGAAGTGTCCCATGATAAAAAATGCCTATATGGTTAACTTTTTTTATTGTTATACAATTTCAATTTAGCAGGATAGGTAGAAGGGACTTAGTGTTATAGCTGTTCTCCTTGTTATATTATTTTAGTAGAAATATGAAATAACAAATTGTATATTAAATAAATATTTAGGCTAAAAATGAATAAAAATAGTTTATCGAAAAGCAGAGTAGGCCTTGTCAATCACTACGCTAAATTTAGTGGCAAAACTTAACACCGCCACTTGCCTTCCACTACGTCAAATAAATAAAAATACTTCATTCTTATTTAGAAAACGTATAAAAATTTGAACGTAGCGGCACTCGAATCTGCACCTCCTGGAAACCGACCAGGACCAGGAGGCGCAGGTTCGAGTCCCGCTACGTTTAAATTATTATCCTTTGTCTAAATAAGTATTTTTCTTTCCTAAGTGTGAAATAACACTTTAAAAATGTTTAACAATAATTAATTCACCTGAGTAGGTATCGAGCCCACAACTGTCTTGCTGTCTGATGCTTTGCCGCTGATTCTAGCTGAGCTGAGAAAATGAGCTTCACGCTGTATCTCGCTCACAGCACAGGGAACCTTGTTAACGCAAGGTCCAGACACTCCGTTCCTTACATTCCGTCGAATTCTCGAGGAACTACGTGCTGAGTGGCATAGACACCAAAGCGAAGAAATGGAAATATAAATTTAAATAAATACTTAATTTCCCCGAATGGGGAAATTAAACCTGCAACTAGTCGTGTCCTGCCCCAATTTTCAATATAATTAAACATATACTTAAATGTCAAATTATATATACGTTTATCGTATATATACGTTTAGTAAATAAAAAAAACAAATTGTCTGGTAAAACAGAATACTTAGTGATATAACAATAAAAAAAGAGTCAAAGAAATGACATCACTTAACCCTTCGTTTACCTTAAATTATACATTAAATGTTGATTTACACACGAATTCGGCACAAAAAATAAAATTCGCAATAAAGAATTTTTTTACAACTCAAAAATACATTATATGGAAGGTTTTAAAAAAATCAAAGCCTAATTATATATGTTTAGGATTAATTACGTGAAAGACAAACCGGCAGGATATTATGTTCAATTAAGTTTTGTACCGACCAGAACATGATGATCATAACGTATGGACATCATTTTAATGACACTAAGCGTGTAGATAATGATTCTTCATGTGAACATCTCATGGTTATCATTAACTGGTGGTTACGATGGAATCTCTTAGAAGAATATTTTTTTAATTAAGAAGTAAAAACAGAAGTTTCAAAACGAACATAATTTGGTAATTACTCAGGTATCATAATAGTTTAAGGTAATTTTGATTGAGATCATTTTAACATAAAGGTTTCAAAGAATTAATAATGTGTGGCAAACACAGAGGGCAAAGTTAAGCAATTTTTATGGTATTCGAAAAGAATTTCGTTATTTCTTTCAATATTTTCCTGGCTTACAGGAAATTGGTACATTTTATAATAGTAACACGGTATGCTGATTTATGTCTATGGGCGAGTCTGCACAATGCAAACCTATAAAGAAGATAAAACAGGCAAGTTTAAAAATGGTTCCTATAATAAAATTTACCGTCGCAAATAATATCCGGTTTTGCAGTGTCACGCTAAGCACCGCCTTGCACCATCAACCTACATAAAACCGTAGATTCCATCATTATGTGGTGAATTATGGAAGAAAAATAGAAGGTAACGACCTAACAATGCATAGTAGCAATAACATTAAATCTAAATTCCACACACGTGAAACGAAACAGAACATAAGATTAAAGGAAAAAGTACTAAAAGCTCAACATCATAAACCTCCCTTTGTCCCAACGACTGCAATGTTTCACTGCAACTACGTATCCCGATTGCATCCCGCTTTCATCTCTTGAATATTATATGAGTTTCTGTATCGTACTGTACTGTGCAGTACTGTGCGCTCCGTGCACAGCCTCGTTTGATAACCTAACTAGCAGATTGGTATCGGTTGTTTCCTACAATATGTATGAGATTTTGTCCATTTTTTTCCACTCCGTACCAATGTCCGCCAGTAATTGGAAAATGTAGCGTCGCACTACCGTTTTTCTGATTCCGCACTGCTCTGATTCAGTATTTACGACCAATAAACGCAATTTTAATAAGACCTAATGGAAGTAAAAAATATATTTATCGACTACAAATTTGTTGGTGCTAAATATTTTATAATGCACCATTACGTATGATTGATTGACTGTATAGTAATTAACGTCCAAAATTAGATGTAGTCGTAAAACGTTAAAAGAGAAACGTTTCGTTGTTTATCTCTCAAAGTTAGTGGGTAGGTGCTAAATCATATACTGGGTTGAAGAGAGCAGGCGTGGACAAATACGACTGTTGGAGTGATGGAGCGTCTACCTCCAATCCCTAGCGACGTTGAGTCCAATTAGACGTCAGGCATTCGTCTTGCTGCCTCCCCGTGGGGTGGCGAGTAAATATGACTGGGAATTTCCCTTTTTAACCTGAAATATGGGAACGTTGGTGGCGCAAAATTTGAGCCGACGCGTTACGATGTATAATTTTTTAAAGCGCCTCTGAAATGAGTTGGTTAAATATTAAGTAGATGTATTGAAGTACATTTTAACGCTTAAACTTTTTTATTTTTATTATGTACTTCCTTAGTTATTTGTTGTATTTTATAGTTATCTTAAATACTATTTATTAATACATTCTTTATCTATAAAATAAGAAATTCTAACATATGCATATATTTTTTTATACAAAAGTTGGTTGTTTTTCAAATAAAGTTAATATTAAAACAATATTTCAAATTCGTTTACAGTGAATCCGGAGGACGGGTAAGAGGGATCCCGCCCAGAGGGATAATATCATAAAGGGTAACCCGAGATGGTTAAACCCTTCAATGCTAATTTATTTGCTAATTTTTCTTCGCGTTTAACTTAGTGTTATTACATTTTACCCACTTTAGCTTATTTAATATTCATTTCATTTGACAGGAGGAATGTGTAGATTTTAAATTCATTTCAACATTCTTTTGAAATTTTCACAAATACTACGTATTTTCTGATTGCTTTTCTTTGATATTTTTACAGAAAAAAATTCTGATTTCTTAAGAAAATATATTTATAGTAATTTGATATATGTAATGTCGCAAATAATTCCTTCCTACAGCTTCTAAGGTTTTTGCTTTTATTAAGAATTTGTTACAAATAATTTAAAGTTGGACGTTAAATACGAAATAAATTTCGTAATAATGTATTTATGTATATATAAGAAAAAGCTATTTTTTTCCTTTTTGTGACTACAATGTAATAAACAAAAAATAAAAATAAAAAAAAACCTTTTATTTTCAAGCAACATAGGCAAAAAGTAATATAATATACACAAAAAATATACGATGGCTATTCATAATATTTAAAATTGATATAATAATGTGACATTGACATTTTTTTCTATTTGATTTAATAGATTTTTTTGAATCTAAAATTCTTATTAGTATATTTTATCATGTGTTTTTATCTGATAAATTTTATTTGATCATAAATGTTATTGTCAGTTATCTGTAATTTTTAATGTGGAAACTTGATTGGAATGTGTATTATTTTAAAACATGTAATGTTTGTGAATGATATGTTCTGTTTGTTTCCGTAATATAAATAAAAATAAAAAATAAATAAATAGTACAATTACGATGTTCAAATATTTTTTGTTGTCAACAATTTTACAAAATATGCATCAGAACCGTCTAAAATTTTGGCAACTCTCAATTAATACTATTAAACAAAACAATATTAACAGTAAATACAAATTTAATATACAATAATTCCTCATAGCATTATTTGGCAAGGCCTCACGCTGTAGCGTGTGGGTAGCGGGTACGCATGAATCATACCGTAACCGGATTAGGGCGACCAAATCTTGTTATACAACCCTCCTCTGACGCGTGATGTAGGTATAGAGTAGATAAGCACATATGAATATATGTACATATATTTATTTTGGATGGAAACAATTGTTTTTTTTGTATACAGATTAATAATACAGTAGAGGCCGAGAGAGTCGTGGTGCAGGAGCACAAAGTGTGACTGTAAAACCGACTGGTTGTGTGTTCGATCACTCGAGGAAATGAAATGTTTACTTAAATGTTTATTTATATTTCCATTTCTTCGTAGAGTGAAGTGTCGAGGCAAAGCGCGGTGTTGAGTTCTCCCACTCAACACGCAATGCCTTCAGAATTCGGCAGAAAGTGGGGAACGGAGTGTCTTAGCACTAGGTTCCATCCTATGTGCCTATCCTGCTGTGTAGAGATACAGCGTGAAGCTGATTTATTTTTTTTTATTAATAATACAGTAGGTAACAACAACAATTGTTATAACTGATAATTTTTATATATGAAAACTTTTAATTTTGTGAGTAATTGTAAACTTTTTTTCATTATTGATAATTTATTTATTAATTCAGTATAACTTTTTGAAATTAATAAAATTAAAATAATATATAAGTATATATTTAGGAACCTGGGAGCTTAGTGTTAAGACACTCTGTTCCCATTAAAATACTTGCGTTTCCACTTCCACTTTCCGCCGAATTCAGGAGGCATTGGGTGTAGAGTGAAAATATATTACAAAAATATATCTTTACAAATTTCTTTTTAGATTTTTGTAATATTTGCAAAGTTATTAATTTATCAACGTTATTAAAATTAAATATAAAATTTACAATAAAAATTGATAATCATCTTTATTTCCTTCCTTCCTTCCTTTTGTTTTTTTTGTTTAATTTGAAAAAAAATATTTATTAAAACACGTCACAAAAGATTTTCCTATAATAGGTATATATATCATCTTTATATTAGTATATTGTATCTAACATACTAAAGTGGTAGGTACTTATTAAAATAAATTCTTATATTGATTACAAATAATAAGTAATATCATTATTTTACTAGTAATTCATGATTTCTGATCAAATTGCGGCGTGGTCGTCACGATATCTTCAAATTAACTTTTGCAATTTATTCAATATATTTAAATTCTATATATTCCATTACATTATAATTGTGACATAAACTCTGACAAAAAAATATGGGTAGCTTATAATAGTTTCTTATACATATGTACCTAATATTTAAGGATATTTTTAATGTTAAAAGAACAAAATTTACCATGGTCTTATCGCGGAAATATAAAAATATTTAAATAGACATCTCCAACTCTCCCTATTATTTCCTGATACTTAGATACTAGTTTTAGAGGTTATATATATTACTTATTGGTTTGACGCCATAGTAGAATAACACGTCAACGGTCAACGCTATAGTTGTAGGTTTGACTGTGCCTAACTGATTTCATATTGCAGGTGGGCAGGAAAAAGAGTATTTTAACAGGGTGGAAGATAAAAGAATATCTTAAAATTACATTCACATATATAAAGATTAACCTATCTTGCTTGCTCGCATATATAGATATAGGTAGATAGTTTATAGTACAAGACAAATAGGTATTAAAAGCAAAGATAAAACGAAATTAATTTTACACATTGAAACACACCTAATAAATCGAGACACTTTATGTGTATTCGTTTCTGAGCACTAAAAGCTTTGTATTTTTTTTTAATTATACGCGCTAGAATGGGAAACTTCAATATTACTCATTAAATACATAAATAACGACACTTACTGACCCGTTATGTTAATTTAGATAATCCTACTTTATATTTATATTTTAAAGTCGTAAGCTTGTTTTTACACTTTCGTTTACATAACTTAGAAAATATAAATACTTCAATACTAATACGAATATTTGAGTATTGTAAAATTATTTTTAAGAATCTTATCACACTATACCTAACTCTATATAATAATAAATATATAACATAAATAAAACTCTATATAATAATGCAAGATGCATTATAATTCTGAAAATCAGCGTAAGAAAGCTCTATTGTTACCAACTAGCTAACTAGACAAAGCTAAAAGAGTAACAACAAACCACGTAGAACCATAAAATTAGGTAGGCAAGTGGTATAATGGAGGGTAGAGGAGTAGCAAGAGAGGATTTTGAAATTCCTGCTGCAACGAGAATATCTGAGATTTTTTATTTTATCTAAGTCCATGCGATGATTAGTTTATGAATGTCATTTTCAAATCCAGGATTTGAGGCCAGTCGTGGGGCAAGGGCACATGCGTGCGAATGTTAATGCGACAGGATGTGGGTTCGATTCTCACTCGAGGAAATGAAATATTTATTATTTTTGAAGTGGGCGGAAGGTGGAGAATGGATGTTTTTTAATGGGAACTGAGTGTCCTTAACACTAGGTTCCCAGGTTCCCACTGCATACCATAAGTACTTATATGTTTAAAACTACCTACATAATTTGCGGTCTTATGAAGCTGCTATTACGCTCCAACCAATGAGAGCACGTCGTTTAATTCAGTATTACGTTTTAAAAATAAAATACATCTCTATTTGTACGGTTGTAGTCACGAAAAGAAAATTATATGTAAATTGATACATTACTCTAGTAATGACATGAATATTTAATAACATTATTTTATTCGGATAAAGACAAAAAAGGAAAAATGATAAAATTGTTATTGTTTTATTATTTTAAATCCATAAGAATATTACGAAATGCCGTTTGCATTTAAAACGTAACGTTCAAAATTGAGTTTAGAAATATTGGATATTATTTTGCCCTGAAATCAGACGATGTCAGCGGACGGTGGCAAATATTAAAATTAAGTAAAACAATAAGTGGTAAAGTGCGAGTCGGACTTGGCTGACTGGAGGTTGATACATATGTCAGACTGTAGATAATAAAAGCTTAACAAACTTAAGTATGCATTCATTATGTATGAAATGAACTACAAATATGAGTTAGAATTATTTTTATGAGAAACCTTTAAATTTTCCCTTTTCGGAGCTTTTCCTTTATTCCTCTCAAATTAAGTAACTGTAGGTACAAGAGAAATACTCTATACATTTTGATAACGAAGTGAATTTCATACAAAATGCTGCCCAATCGATTTGATTGCGTTAACTCAGAAGGGAATATTAACTTTAGCTTGATACCTCCATGCGATAAATGATCCTTACAGAAGAAAAAATAGACAACAAAATGTTCCTAAAATGGTTCTGTTTCAACCTTTTGTGCTACGAAACCCTAAAATTGAACAAAATAAGCCTTGAAATAAAAAAATAAATTATATTTTGTGTAATTTAATATATATAACATGAAATATTACGCATGAAGAACACAAAGCCGTTGAGTCGAACTAATAACAAAACAAAAATTAAATGAAGACTGACAACCGAATGCTATTTCGAATCACATTCAGTCCTAGTTAGTGCCGACATGATCTCATCTTACGGCCCATTTAATGCAAATCGATCCGCCACAGAACGACCAATCGCGTCGAATCAAAAGGTAATTTATTGAGTTTCAGGTTTTTAAGTAGTTTTCGTAACCACTACGCAGGAGGTAGAGCGATGTTGAACATTATTTTAATTTCGGCTGCTTATTGTACCTTCTGAATATACATTTAATTTATATTTTTTTCATATGGCACTGCAGTAAACTATCTATAAGTTATATATATTTAACTTAATTTGCTTCACGCTTTGTCCCTAGCGGGGTAGTCACAGAGAACTATTTTGTAAATATTTTTTAATTTTATATATAATATTTTTCTTAATTCGATAAAAAAAATATTGTAGGTTTAATTTGTGGAGAAGACCATTAAAGGTCTGTCTGTTTGTTCCCTGTTCCTGTGTTAACTTTTAATTCAAACAAAAATGAGAAATTCATTTTCAGTTGCGAAACCTAACGCCGCGTTTTGTCTTACCAAAGCATGGAAACAACAATCTTTGTAATATGTAAAGATTTGAATCCATAATCATCAGCGTATCAAATATATTTCAACAGCTACAACGGTGGCGTCTTTTTTAAAGTGGCTTTTAGCGGCCATTATGGTTGCGGTTTGCTCCGCAACCAAGCCTGTGTTTAACGCTAATACGTATAAAGTATTTTTGATTACATCAAGTACCTACCCACCAATCGTGTATAAGATTTTGATGAGATTTTTTAAATATTTATTCATAACATTCTGTAATGACTGAACGCTATTCGACTCGATTAACTCGTGATTTCAATTACAAAGATAAAATTTAAATGAACGGCAAGTCTAAGCAATTTGTGTAATGGCACCGATGCTATTTTCTGATAAGTAGTTGAAATGTTTATATTATTATTATTGTGTTTTTGTTGTTTTTGTAATTGCTTTTTTTTATGTTAAATTTGAAATTTACATAAATGTTCTTATTACTTTTAATGTTTCAGTTATTATATACGCTGCTTAATTGTAATTTATCGTATGAATACACGACTTTAATTTTTTTAAATTACTTTCTTACATATTTACTAAAAAGTGTTTGTTATCTATTTTTTTTTAATGAATTTAAAAGTGCTAAATATTATATTCAATCAACTATTAGTAGAACAGAACTCAACGCCGCGCTTTACCTCGACACCAGAGCGAAAAAAGGGAAATATAAATTTTATATAAATATTTCATCTCCTCGAGTGGGGACCGATCCCACAACAAGTCGATTTTACAGCCATACTTTGTGCCCCTGCGCCACGACTGGCCTCTTTTGTCTATTTATTCCGAATAAAACATTTTTTTAAACAAATAATTTTACTCCACAGCCTCATTCCCCATAACGAGGCGGATCGGACATCCCTACCAAAACAGAACGCCACCCAAACGCAAGAAGCCCCGGACATCCTTTACGAGAATGCAAATTGCTGAGTTAGAAAAAAGGTTCCACAAACAAAAGTATTTAGCATCAGCAGAAAGAGCGTCCTTGGCGAAAACACTGAAAATGACAGATGCCCAAGTAAAAACTTGGTTTCAGAACCGCAGAACGAAATGGAGGTATGTATTTCTTTAAATGTTATTTGTGAATAACCTAAGCAACATCTTTTTAAATTATTCATGAAAATCCTAGGAAAATATTCAGAAACATATGAAAATGATAACGTAACAGGACTCGAACCCGTGCCGTATTCATTGCTCACAAAAACTTATACGAGCATGAATACGATTAGCTTAAATATTTTTATTTTCTAAACTACATATATGATTCAGAAAAACATTCTTATATCTTTATAACAATTTTCTTAATTTTATGTTTGTGTATATGTAAAATAAAGTAAAAAAAAACTTTATTGTTCACAATTTGGTACTGTGTACTTATTATTGATAGAATCTAAGACTTTACTATGTTACTTGACATAGAAACCAATTATTTAGCAAAAAAATGCTCTCTCGAATTGGATTTGAACTCATAGCCAACAGTGTACGTCTCAATTACCAATACATTTTTTTCTTTTCGTGATAATGAATTAATACATTAAAATCCTCCAAATCCTCAATAATTTATAGATATACAAATAAGTACAAAAGTGACATGTGAATTACCTTATTGTGTTGACTTACACCGTGTTTCCTCTCAACAAGGAAGAGGAAACGCAGTGTACGAGTATGTAAACTTTTATCTTACAATAATCAAAACGTGAGAAAAAATGCTAATTGAATATAAATATTAATTTTATTCCAATTTAAAATTACTAAGCTGTTGAACTCAAGCGTTAAAATGAATAAACGATATCCATAAATCTAAAACTAAACATTTATTTACTTATTTATATTTAAAACTAGCGGTTTGCTCTCGGCTTCACCTACGTTGACTTGAAATAATTATCAATAATACAATATATGTAATATTGTATTATTGATAATTATTTCGTTATTTCACGTTTTTTCGTCATTCTCGTTCGCGTCGTGATATTATAAATCGTTAATACTTTCAGATTTTAATGAAATCTTCATTAAAATCCGTTGATTAGGTTGAAAAATACGTGGGAAGCGCTTGTTTTAAGTAAAAACGCTATTTGTAAAGAAGAAGATGTATGGAGTAAAGTTTTAATTAAATATATAAATAAAAATATATTATAATGTATCTAATAATAAAATACTTGAAAGAGGTGCCGGTAGCTTAAGATAAAACGGATTTACGATACATTTTAGTACCACTCTAAAGATATTTTTTGATCTTCATTATTTGTAGGTATTATTGCATGATTATCTATATTTAAAATTTCTTCTTTCGTTACTGAGTGACTGACAGAAATACATAGACGAAACTATGGACTTAGCGAGTAAAATTTAGAGTAGACTAGGGAATGTGGGGGAGTTAGAAGAGGATTTCTCGAAATACCTACGGGACCGGGAAAATACGGAGGGCAAACAAAATGGAAATGCAGCTACAATCAATTGACAATCACTCACTCAGTAATTTTGACAATCTTTTTATTAATATCATATTTAATAAAGAAGAGGCGCATGGAAACATGTGTGCGACTGAAAGTGCGACGGTTATGGGTTCGGTATCCACTCGGGGAGTGAAATATTCAAATTTTATTTTCGTTGCTCTGGTAACAAAAAAAAAGAACAAAGGAAAAAGTGCGAATTTGAGTTACCTCAGAGTTGATATGTTGGTTTTAATAAAGGATTTTTGTTATAAAGCTTTAATTTTATATCATGCAGAGCCGTCGATATCTTTCTCATTCCGAAGTAAACGAAGAGCAATTAAATATAATGTTTATAGTTTAAAATTCTTAACGGTTTTAAATGTGGCGACTGTTTAACGAGGTTGATCGGTTTGTGCTTTCGTTAAAACGAAGTAATTATAAAATTTTTATTTCATGAGAAACCTTATATAAGTAGATGAAGATTTGTGACCTTATCAAAAACGAGCAAATGAAAATATACGCTTCCTCGAGAGGGAATCGAACTTGTAACCTGTCGTGTTTACATTCGCACTCGTGTGGCACGACTGGCCTCTATAGTATAATAAGACACAATAACAAATAGTATTTTTTAATCTTTATACTGAATTTCGCATGAGTTCAGAAATTTGAAGACTTCTTACGCCACTCATCGTCCACCTTTTGCGTGACGTGACGTTGACATAGCGTGTTGAGTGGCGGGACTCACCATCGCGCTTATCTTCTTACCAGAGCAAGGAAATAAATATACATCATAACCTTGAATAGAAATTGAGCCCAGAACCGCCGCGTTCACCGCTGTGCCGATATCTTTACCTTATATGTATTAAATGTTAAACATACATTTTTATATAAACATTTAACTGATATCGTACACCTCGCATCTATCACGAAAAATAAATAACCCTGTATTCCCATCCCATAAATACAAATTTACACTAGCTTATACCACATTTATCATTGAATAAACTTCTTTAAAATTCAATAACTATATTAAAAGTGTTTATAGTTCTATTATTTTAAAGCTAATAGCCGACATTGACTTAATAAACGCTTTAGAAGTTATCTTCTACACACATCTAATTAAAACTCTTATCACCAGTGATCTTCGTCGAGATTACGATAAGGCTTTATTTTATCAAATAAATTATTATCGTTAATCGATTAACTACTGCCATTTCTTCACTCGAGTATAATGTTTTTGAGGCAAAGGCAGAAGGGTCTATAACGCGATGGTTATGGGTTCGATCTCCTCTCAGGGATATGATTTGTTATAATAATTTATTAATATTTTCATTTCTTTACTGACACTAATACAAAAGCTCGACGTTGAGATCCATCACTCAACACGGGATGCTTCGAAAAATTCGGAGGAAAATGGGGAACAGAGTGCCTTAACACTAGGTTCCCTCTGCATACCCTGCTGTGTACAGGATAAAACGTGAATTTAATTAAATTATTATTCTGCTTATATCAAGGCAGGCAGAGGGAACCTAATGTTAAGTCTCCCTTTCCCCGTTCCCCGGCGTGAAGCTGATTTACAATAAAATATTTATCCTATTTTGTGAGATAAATTGAATTAATAAGGTTTTTTTATACTTTCAAAAACTTGTAGCTTTTGCTCACTACTAATTATGTAATTGTTTTTATATTTACTTTTATGTCACTTATTTTATTGTATTGTATAACCTTTTGCATATACCCATAATATTTGGAAATAATTAGAAAGAAAAAGCAGAAATAGTTAAAATGATTGGTTAGGTCCAAGGGTAAGGCAGAGGGAGCCTAGCGTTAAGACACTAGCTCCCCACTTTCCCCCAAATTGTGGAGATATTATATATTGAGTGGCGGAACTCAACGCCTCCCTTTGCCTTAACACACGAACGGACAAATTAATATTTTAAATATTTAATTTACTCGAATGCGAATCGAATGTCACCTGTCACTATCTTATCCACTACTGGCCTAATATAACAAACAAAAAATTAACACAATAAATACGATAAAAACAATACAAAATAGGAAAACCAAAACCTCTTGCTCCTGTGAGACAATGGTGGCGATTACACTCTAATGGACAAGCGATGTTTGTGTAGAGCTCTGATAACAGCCTGATAGCACGGCGCCACCGCACCGATACCGGTACCGGTGCGGTGCCCGCGTGGTGTACTGGCGCGGGTTCTTATATCTTGCTACCTATACCCAATAGGTGAATTTGCAAGTGATTTAATCTTTTATAGTATGTTTGTTGATTTTAATGTATAATTTTATATATGTTTTTTATTATTGATTTTTTTTTAATTGTCTCTTCATTATTTCTTATTTTTTATTGTAAGGATAAGTAAACACAATATATATAATAAGACATCTCTTATTCTCTAATATCGATATCTATAAGACGATGTAACCCAACAGCCTACTTTCCATAGTTTTTTTGGAAACAAATAGTTTAGTAAATGGAACAAATCCTCGAAGATATTATTATAAAATATTATTATATTTTTTACTTTATTGCGTCCCTGATATTTCATTGAATAAGTTTTGCAAATTTATTCACTAATACATAGGTATATTTGATTCTGTAATATATTTAGTTCACTATAACCACAAAAAACCACAAATTATTCTCTTATACCACTTTTCCACAGAAAAGGCAAAGTTCGAACCAGCAACTTCGTAATAAACGATAAACTGTCATTAACACTATACGTAATACGTACCGACGGCTGATAGTGTAATAGAACCTTTATATTTTTATAGCTAACGCGCCCCGACACTGGTTTCAATCCATATCTACCGAGATAGTTTCGACTTATGTTCGGAGATTTTAAATACATTTAATTTTGTAAACATTAAAAATTTCTTTCCCCGAGTAAGATCGATCCCACAACCACCGCGCTTACAGTCAGACGCTCTGTCGCTGTGCCACGGTCTTAATAATCTGCGATATAAAATATTTTTTTATAGAAAATAGGTACATATTACCTACATATGAGCAATTTTCGTTTTTTCTTTTTAGTAAGAGTTAAAATATATTTTATCTTCTAACCGTAAAATTAAGTAGCTACATCACTAGCTACTTTGTGTCTTTTAATTTTATCAAAAAATAAATGAAGTATTCTTTATTTACTTTTTTTCACGATTAGCACTCTTGACAGAGTTTATAAACAGAACCTATTTTCAAGAAATTCTGAATCTGAGATAAATATCTTGCCAGAGTGGAGAAATAAGAATAACCTTTCGTAGTAGAAATCAAATTTAAAACCACTGCGTTTACATCCACATCTTTCTCACTGACCCACGATGGCCTATTCAAACGAAATGCAAGGATAAAAAACTATTAATATTAAAAACAATATCAATCTTTATCGAATAATGAAATACAAATGTACCAAAGGGAAGTTATAATCTATTATAATATGAGAGCTACCTGTTTTTAAACCACCAAAGCTTAAGTAATTCAATCATTTTGATATTTAGATTTTATTTATTTCAAATGTCACCGTATATAGATAACGCCGCAAATGTAATATTTAATCTATGACAAACGGGTTTCTCTTATCTAGACTTAATGAGACTTAATATTTGAGTAGGATTTGGATTTTTGTACTGGTATTGTGTTCTTGTATTGGTTTTAATGGTTTTTTTTGGTGTAATAAAAAAAAATAAGTGTAAGCTATATTTTTTATATTTTTGTATGTTATTTATGAATAACTAGCTTTTATCTAGAGTTTTCGGTTGTTTGATAAGGTGGAAATAACGAAGAAATGTGTACGACACGTAGTATGTTCTAAGTAACAAACGCAACATGAGGTTTATACCGAAAAAAATCCAGATGTGAGGTAACGTGAAATTTTCCTTGCAAATTAGACACTAAACACAAAAAAAAATGTTTTTTTTATTTCAGACTGAGATATGTAGTTCCTGAGTTAAGAGGGGGTCCAATCAAGAAAACTTGTAGCTTACTGGTTACTGCAGATATTAGTATAGAGCAGACGCACGATTTTATATTTGTTAACACTTAATATCTACATATATATTTGAATGAATGAAAAAAAAAGTTTTAACAATATTGTCTTTTGAGAAGACTTGAAAATTCCGTATGTTAATTAACCGTTCTAGCTATTATAACGATTTTTTTTATTTTATTGCTAATCCACGCGTAAAATCGAAACAGTATAGATCTAAGTATATTGTATTTATATCAAACGCAAACGACATCTCAGTGAACATCATATAATATAATGACTAGAATGATTAAATATTATAAAATACTACCTTTAATTATTATGACACTTGGCCATTTTATTATTTTTATACTTCAAAGCCATTTAGGCTTCATTCACACTATAGGATATAATCATCGCGTACCTAAGTCCCTTTTCATCAGTCGATGTGAAATGCTATTTTAAATTTATAACTGACATTAATGATGTATTTTCAATTTTGATTTTCGCTGTGGTGAGACTAATCGCGGCGTTGAGTTCCACCAATCAAAAAGCAATGTTTCGATTTCAAGCGAAAATCGGAGGACCAGAGTGCCTTGACACTTGGCTTTATTCTCACTCTTATTTGTAGAAATAAAGGGCGTTATTTGTACGCAAATTTTTAATAAAAACCATAGAGCAATGGAGAAGATTAGATTACAGACGTAATAGTTGAAAGTTCGATAATATTCTTGGTGCATTTTAGCTTTTGACTATGTGGTATGAGTCGAAAACAAAAATTAAAAAGCGCCACGAGAAAAAAAATACCAGCTCATCTCGTAACACCTACAGATTTCAAAATATCTGATGAAATCGTTATTTAACAATTTAACCTTCAAAGGTGTCAAATAGGATTATAAAATTAATATTCTGTGTTTTAATCAAAGATTAAATAAATATGTAAATAATTATAAAATTTATGAATATTCATATATTTGAAGTATTCGCTAATTTACTAAATGTATGTATAATATTTTAAAGTAATTTATATAATGTAGATTTCTGTAACTGTACTTTTGCTTTCCTCCAAAATTCGGCAGAAAGTGGGGAACGGAGTGTCTTAACACTAGGTTCCC
>DWAE01000007.1:0-34815 GCA_018237945.1 Heliconius sapho
AACACCAACACAGCTTACACTAACAAGATTAGAAAATACAGAGAACAAAACTTAATACAAAATACCAAGTGCAGCCACAATTATAGGTGTTGACGGCATGCAAATTTTACACCTACATGCCGTACTATGAGTTTCAGATAGTTTATATCGTTCAAATAGTATTACACTGTATATTTTGTACGCGAAATTGACTTCCATCGCGACGCGTCAAACATTTGCATACGATTGAATCTCCTCGCATGAATTTAATCATAAAATAATTAATATTTAGACCTCACGACACGTCCGATCGAGAAACGGTATTTTTTTGAGAAATTGTGATCAAGTTGGTGTGTACGTAATCTAAAGTAGTGGTAGTGGGTTAGAATTTAATTCGGCTATTTTTAGTATCAATTTTAATATTATAAAGCAATATTTTAATATATTAAAGATTTTGTTCGGTTGTTTGTGCTAGTTCGAGTTGAAATTCGATTTATGAAGGAAGACCAATATCCTTTACAAAATCACGTTATTTATCGGATTTATACCTCTGTAGCTGTGGTCAGAGTTACTTTGGCTTATGACATCGATGGCAAAAAGCTTGTAAAATATCAGCTTCTCTCTGTGTCCCGCACACAGCAGAGTAGGCAGAGGGAACCTAGTGTTAAGATGCTTCATTTCCCACTTTCCATCGAATTCTGGAGGCATTGTGTGTTGAGTGGCGAAACTCTACGCCGCGCTTATAAAAAATAATTTTATATTTGTCATATAATTAATATATATGTTATGTGTATAATAGAACTGATATTATAGCGAGAAAACTAACAAATTTTCTCTAAATAAACTTATTTTTTTAGCTTCACTCTGTATCCCGCACATTGCGGGGTAGGCAGAGGGAACCTAGAAGCATGGTGTTAAGACACCCCGTTTCTATTAAACACTTCTGTTACCTATTTTCCACCGAATTCTGTAGGTATTCCGCTTTGAGTGGCAAAACTTTAGACTCAAATAATATCAAATATATAAAATATTGTGTCGTCGGGTGTAAATTTACCAATTATATATACATACTCGGTGTAAAGCAGCAATTTTGTACTAGCAATTATTTTAAGAGGCACCGGTGATTTATTATATTTTAGTGGCATTTAATAACTTCAATTAACTTAATGTAACGAGGGCAATATAAATATTTATTTAGGTATAAAATTATAAGCTATCATGGTGCAGTGGGTTAGCGGTTGTATGCGCGATGGTTGTCGGTTCAATACGGATCCATGCACGGAATATTGCAAAAAGATACAATTTTCGAGATTTTGTTCCCTTTTTATGTTCCCTCTATGTAACCTGTGAGAAGAAAAGATTGAAGATACTTTTTGCTTTTTTGGGTTGCTGGCCCGTACCTCAAAAGAAAAAAGGAAACCTTATAAGATCAAAAAAAATAAGCAGCGAGTGTGAGTGTGGGTAGCGAGTTTTTTTTTTTTTTTTCCAACTTCACGCTGTATCCCACGCAAGAGTAGGCAGAGGCAAGCTTAAGACACTCCGTACCCCATTTACACTTCCGCTCACCAGTTTCTGTCGAATTCTTGAAGCATTGCTTGTTTAGTGACGGACCTCACCATGACCATGTCCGAGGTATTGAATTCCAGAGCGAAAAAATAAAAATATTAAATATATTATTCATCCGAGTGGAAATCAGACCCATAACCGTCGCATTTACACTCGCATTTTTGCCCATGCTATTGCAATATATATTTATTATAGAGAAGGCAATAACTATAAAATGTATAGATATATTATGTAGTGTTAGTTTAGTAGTCAATTATATAGTGAGCAATGAACTCGATCCAATCGAATGAACAGATGCAAATCTGACCTATAAACCTTTGAAAACCGGAACATTCTCCATTTCAGCGTTAGACCCATTCAATTCTATCAAAACGATATACATATATATTTTATGTTTTAAATTATTTTAATGTTTTAAGTTTTAATGTTTTAATAATTAAAGTACAGGTAAATGCTTGTCTATATATATAAATAAAATTAAAGTGTCGGTCTATGTTTTCAAAATAACCGTATTATTTTGTGTATCCAAAATGACTATCTTAATTTTGGACATCCTTATTCCTGTAGTCACTCATGTTATTATTTTTTCTTTAAGTTCGTACTTAGTAATAACTTCGTTATTAGTTAACGTCAACTGGGCAAACCGAACTACTACACACTACGTAACTTTATATGCAAAGGCAGAGTTATTAACTTTTTTAAAACTGTAAATATATAATAGTATATATTTAGATATAACAATTGATGATAGATTGAGTTGAATTGAATATGTTTGTATATATACATATTTTTTACTATTGTCATTATTGACATGGAATAAAGGGTCGGATGTAAAATGTAAACACTAACAGATAAGAGAAAGGGCCAAAAGGGACAGAAATATACAGAAGGATATCTCGTAATACGCATTATGTTATATATAATATCTACATTTTGTGTATATGTAAAGAATTATTTATTCACCGCTCTGGTGCGTTAGGTCAGTGTTTGACTAAAACGCAATGGTTGTGGGTTCGATTATAGCCATAGGAATTGATCAGGCAAAGCGCGACATTAAGTTCCACTTCTCAACAAATAATGTGTAAAAATTTTGTGGGCAATGGATAAAACAGTCCCTCTCTACTCAACTATGAATGCTCGATCTCTTCCTTTAAAATTCTCTTCTTCCTCCTTTAAAACTAGATCTTCTTCCTTTAAAACCAGAAGAAGGAATCTAGTTCTTAAAACATTCCATTTTCCACGCGCTGATCAATTTTTTTAGCTTTGCCGAAGCGAGCGGTAATATGAATTCTTTTCGAGTGCAACTCGATCCCCAAATTTGATAAAAATAAAATAAAACAGATAATTACACAAACAAATATCGTCATGTTTTTACTCTAAAATGAATAAATACCTGTGAATGAATGCCAATTAAGTTGGAACGGGCGATCAGCGTGTCTGACTGTCTGCTAACAATGCAATATCATGATGCATTTGCCAACTTGTAGCTTGTGTGTGTTTAATTACGTTTATGATGCTAAAAGTAAAAAACGGTGTCTCACTACGCTACTTTCTTCCTGCCTATTGCCTTTACAAGCTATTATTTAATATAATATTTGTAATAAGTCTTGAGGACATCGTGGCTCTACTAGAAGCGAAGCGAATATTTTGAAGAATGAATTAAATACTTATTATTCACATTTCTCCGCTCTGGTAAAAAGGCCACTCAACACGCAATAGTTTAAAAATTTGCCGAAAAATGAAAGAATAATTGGAAATTCCACCTGCCTCCCCTGCTATACGCGGGATACAGCGTAAATCTGAAAAAAAGAAAATAGTTTTGTTTTTTTTTTTTAGTATTACTCCGCAAATGCAAAAAATAATAAGACTATTTTCTAGTGGAGTTTCTTGCCGGCTCTTTTTAATAACTGTTTTTAAAAGCCGATCGTACCTTTACCAGAGCGAGGAAATGAAAATATTAAATATTTTATTCACAAGACTGGAAATCGAATCCATAACCGTCGCGTTTATATTCGTAAGCTTATGGCCCTGCGCTACGTCCTCAAAGCAATAATATGTACTAAAACACATGGATAACAAAAAAATATATATAACTTTGTTCACAGAATGGTGGGGAGCTCGCACATTCTGCTGCGAAACCGACGAATGTAATGGCGCTTTCACACGAAGTCCGGCGATCGCACTAATCGTGATCGCGATTGCAATTATCTTCGCACGCTGACCGCGCGTAAAATATAGCTGTAATTAAATTTATTTCACCTTTAAATTATTTTAATTATATAATTTGATTCAAACGTAATATATGCACTATACCTCATTCCTAAAATTATAATGCTTCTTATAGAGATACAAAAAAAAGTACAATTTAGGTTACTTTATTTTAAGTTTTTCCTCTTATAACTAATACAAAAATGCAATTTTATAAATATTCTGTATTTAGGTAGTTAAATTAGGTTAGAAAATTTGTGTAGATTATCTTTGTTAAGCAAACCACCCACATGCTAACGTATACCTTAGTATTAATATGTTCATTGTATTATATTAAAATTGAAAAAAAAAACCAAAGAAATTAGTGTCATAATTATCATTTTGTTTTTAGTATGCTTAAAAAATATAATAAAGAAGTTCAAGCTCACACATTTACTACAAACACATCTAAATTTCGTTAATTATAACTTTGCTTTTGTTTTTCTTTATGATCAGATAATGTAAATTTTCATATTATAGTCTAATTCTCTCTAGTTTTTAATAAAATGTGTTTTCTGTGAGTAATAACGCTATAGAAGCGTTATAGAATAAAAAAGTTACAAATACTTAAATAATCACATATTTAGGTTAAGATACTTACAAATGTTACATGTAATACATAACAAAGGAAAGTGAAGTACGGACAGAAAGACATTTTCATTATATTTACAATGTAATTAAACATATAAATCAGTTTCGCGTATCTATAGTTATTGATTTCGAGAGCCATTGTGTATTTGCATCTCATTGTATATGAGAAAAGGAAACAATTTTCAAGTACTTTTCAATCAAGTGCCATTTTGAAATGATTATCCACTTAATTAAATTGCTATCGACTTTGCTTGTTAAATATTTTGCGATTCTTTGGTAATAGATTTCTATAGATTTTTAGCTTTTGAGAAAATAAAAAACAAATTAAAAATCTGTATAATTGTGATTGATTGAATCTGTGTATTACTTTATTTATGACTAATATGCTAAAGCTGTATTTACCTTTAATCTTCTGCCTTAGAAGATCTATTAGAATACTGTATCAAAATTTTATATTTATTTTGTTTGAAATAAATATTGTTTATTATATATATATAAACATAGTAAATTTAACAAACAATAAGCTTTGAGCTTGATCCGAACGACCTTTACCTATATTTGGGGCGTATACAGCCTTTAAAAAAAATTGAATATATTAATTATCAGATATTATAGAAAAATTAAATACCTATTGTTTAATGACACTACAATAAGGACTTTACGTTTTTGTAACGCATAGACGGAAGGATACATTTTGTATCTAATCCGGAGTAAATAGGGAAACATCATAAATATAATGTTAGAATAGTGCTTATTTACAAATCATACAAACCATTTAAATAAATATTCCTATTACATTAGCATACAATATTTGCTTAAAACAAAGACGCAAATCTAGAAGAAATGAAAACAAAATGTTTATAACTTTTTAAATTAAAAGTTGTATTTTATTTGAAAAGTTATAAATTATTACTAATATTGTAATAATATGGGTGGATAAGGGAGGTTTAAAATTTAACCAACTTTCAAAATGTGCTTAAGATATCGTAGACAATTAGAAATACATAAGTAAATATATAATAATATTGAACAGTTGTTAGACAAATAAGAATAATTTATTTAAATAGATTTTCATTTTATAAAATGCATTGTTTTCACATAATTTATACTTAATATGAAAATTAAAAATTGGCTGTCTGTATTTTCTAGATTATATATGTAGATTAGTCAAATTTCTTAATAGATTAATATTTCAACGTAATATGTAATTATAATACTTTAAGGCATAGCACACACGACCGTTTCTAATCTTAGCGTTGAAAAGAAAACGACATTGTCAATTATATCGATGTCAATATGGGTGTTTTTTTATTAGAAATATCTAACAAAAAATTAAATAATTTTCAACAACTTATTTGTGCTACAATTTTTGTATTATTTTCACATTTTTGTATTTTTATATGGTCCGGTTTTTATAAAAAATAAACAATTTGAAGTAACTTAAGTCTTTGTTTTAAATTACCTACGTGACGAAAATAAAAGAAAATCTAAGTAAAAGATATTTCTACAGGTACTATTTTTGTCAGCTTAACATATTTATTTTGGACCTAATTACTTTCTAAAGTAAAAATGCATTTGTAAAGCTTGTTCATATAGTTTCTGTATTTATTAAATATGAATATTTTGTTTTGAGATTTTTATTTATATTTATTGAAAAATATATATTATTACTTTTTAGATATTCTGACATTTTATTTAAAAAAATCGCATTAGATTAATAACGGTCGTTTGTGCGACGCATAAACAAACGCTTTATAGATATATCACTTAAGTACATCAAAAAACTGAATTATTCTAAATTATCATTAGAATAGATAACTTACAGAAATAAGTAAGTTAATTCAAATTAAGTCACTACGATTAAAAATTAAACAATATTTTGAAAACAGCACTGTGTTTCAACGAAAGCTTATATATGTATGTAGTGTAGTGTACCATATTAAAATGATAATTATATTTGCTGTGTATATAATATTATTTAATATTACTGTTCGTCACATCGTTATATATTATTTGTATTACAATGAAAATATCAACGGAATAGGGAACGAACGGAATAGTTGTGGATTTGAACCTCCAGTGGAATCAAGATTTTGCAATCTGCGCTAGTATTTCTTGAGATTCAACCAAACAAACTCCTACGCTTTATATAGACTTGTGAAACCATTTCTTATTTATATATCCGTATTATTGCGAATGAAAATCATAACTTATGATTTTTTTTTATGTTGAATATAAACTTCTTTAATAATACCTATAATTATATTATTATTAATACTGTATTTTGGAAATTATAATGTCTCTTTATGTTAATATTACTTTATAACATAACGATGTGACCTATATGGTATATGTGTTACATTTAGTTTTTTTTTATTATACAGAGCTTTACATTACAGATTTATTGTAAATTACTTGAAAAAATTGCAAAAAAGGTCAAAAATGTGATACAAATTAATAAATTCATTTAAATGTTCAGAAAGAAACTAAAACAAATAATTTTCTGCAGTCTTTTTTTGCTAAACCTTTTCGAAAAATACGTCGCTAAAAAACAAATGTAATAGTAATGTAAAGTTCTTTTGCTTTGTTAATATAACATAATTGTGAATTTTATAAGACATCGCCCTATTTTCGATTTCGTTCCTAGCTAAATAAAGACCAATTTATCGATCATTTTATGTTTAATTTTTCTTTAAAATTAGTGTTTTGGTGAGTTGTTAAAATACTTTTTTAAGCTTCACGCTGTTTCCTACATAGGCAGGATAGGGAGAGGGGATTAATGCCCAAAACGATTCGTTACCAATTGCGTGTTAAGGGGCAGAGCTCAACGTCGAAGTTTGTCTTGTTACTATAGCGAAGAAATGGGAATAATTCATTCCCCCGGGTAGAAATCGAATCAAAAACCATCGTGCTTACTGTCAGAGGCTTTGCCACTACGGCCTCTATTTTATAAGATACACAAATGAAGATAAGATATTTTTAACCTATATCTAAACAGTTTCTTGAAAACAAGCTTCTTTACCCAGCTTTCAAAGAAAAGGTGAGTTAAATTAGATATTTGAGTTCATTTGGCCTATTCATATTTATTTATACTTAATGTTTTTTAAACCGTCACCTAATTGCATAGCGTCAGTAAAAACGACGATTGTGGGTTCGATTTCCACTCGGGGGAGTGAATTATTTCCATTTTCTCGCACTGGTCAAGTCAATGAGTTACGATACTAAGCACGCAAATTCTGGAACATTGGGCAAAAAGTGAGGAACAGTGTCTTATCACTTTATAAAGTAATAAGTAAAATAAGTTAAACTGTAAATCAAGTAAACTTTTTTCGATCTATATTTTTAGCCTACCTATATTTAAATCGTATCTTGATGAAAAGCTTCTTTATACAGCTTACAAGAAAAGGCGATTTAAATTGGGTATTTGAGATTTGAATTGAATTATAAGAGCTTATTAATATTTATTTCCAGCCAGTATTTTAAAACCTTTAGGGTTTAAAAGAAATGCAGTAATTATTTTTTCCTTTAAAAAGGGCAGTACCAAGTCACTCCGCTCTCCACTTTCTGTGTGAATACGTGACATTGTGTGATGAGTTGCGGAACTCTACGGCGAGCTTTCTCTTGTTACCAGAGCGAATGTACGAACAATTTAAATATTTCGTTCCCCTTATTACTTTGTTTAATTATATTTGATTGATATAAATACTCTAGACTATATTTATCATATTTTATTCAAAGACGTCCTGAACTTGACCCAAATATCTGTCAAGATTGTTTGAATTAAATTATTGTTAACTTGTAGCCAGTAATGTCGCAGGGGCACAAGCCTGAAGACGGATAAGTTAGGATTTCGATTAACATTCTGAATTTGAAATTAGCAGTATTTAATGGAAGAATTAAATGCCAGAACAGGTACCTAAAAGAAAATATTATATTCCCACAAGTGACAATCGAAACAACAACAACAAACGTGCTTACACTCACGGCCTGTCAGACTGCGCCACTGTTGCCTTATTTACTTTAACATCACATAAAACTAAATATATATTTTTTTAAATATACATTTTCTTTACATTTTTTAAAATAAAATATTAAAATATAAACATGTTGACGCAAGTATCATGTGGATTTTGAATTTTTAATGAGTGTAGAGCAAGAGATGCCCGCATTGTACTGCTGGCACTCTGCCTAAAGAAACACCTCCCATGAGGAATGGGTAGAGAAATCATATAATCAAATTGAGGCCATCATGGCGCAGGTGCACAAGTATAAACTATAAACGCAACGATTGTGGATTTGATTGTAATAATTATTAAATTAAATAAATATCTTCATTTCCCATGTTCTGGTACTACTTTTTCTTGTTATCAGAGCCGGGAAATGAAGCTAGTTCATTTCCCCGAAAGAGAATCGAACTCACAACGTACGGGAGCGCAACGACAGCGTAGCCGTAATGTTACAATAACGAAATTTTAAATTTTACTTAAATACATCACCCACAAATGTAATGTTAAAGTTACGGCTGAATTGGCAAATCGCGACTTCCGACACATTTCCTAAACGTTACAAAGCGAGCGACGATTGCGTAATGTGAATCAAATGATTTAAAGAGAATAAAGCCGGCTTGTAAAGCGTTTTATCTCTTTATATCACAGTCAAAATTTATAACTCAGGTTATTGCACGCTTAACAAAATGTCTTTCCCGCTTTTCCCGCATAGTAGGGTAAGTAACAGTAGTCTAGTTAAGGAACTGCGTTCTCATTTCCAACATAATTTTCGGGATGAAGTAGATTACCTCCAAATTAAATTTGAACTTAATTAAAAAATTTAATTATATTTGTTTTTCCGTTCCCCAACTTCCACCAAATTCTCGAGGCATTGGTGTAGGTTGGCGGAACTCGACGCCGCGTTTTGCCTCGTTACCAGAGCGAGGTCATAAAAATATTAATTATCTCATTTACTTGAATTTAAATTACACCTATGTCGCGTTTACAGTCGCACGCTTCTTGCCGCGCCGCGACTAGCCTCAATTCTATTCTGTGTTTATTTTTTGTGTTTTCAAAAAAATTTTTATATAAAACACGTCTTGTCGAAAAATATTACATTTCTTGAAATCAACCCATTCTTTACAATCGAGGTAATCCTTTTCAAAGGGCTTCCAATGAAGTGTCGATAATTTGCAGGCTGAGGTCAGTTGAATAATCTTAGGTGCGATATTCTTTTATAAAGGCATAAAGGGCTTAACTTCTTTCAAATAGAACGGATTTCAATGTGATTTCGGTAGTTTTTTAGGGAATTATCTCGCAGAATAAATGCATTATACCATTACCAGCGTTGCCAGACTGTATTATGGGCAAAAGTGGGACTTTTCGACGTTTTAGGCAAAAAAGCGGGATTTACTTGCCAAAAGTGGGACCCAAGAAAATATAAATAATATGTAACTATACTTAAACAAAAAAAAGTTTGGTTGAATCAGTTATGTAAACATCATATCTTGTGAACGCTTGGCAGGTCACGTAAGCGTTCAGGAAGCATTTTGACTTACGTTTTTTAAAATAACGAAATTCCTAGAAAAAAACCAAAAAAAATTGAGAAAAAGTAGCTCATCTTTATCCCAAGACTCTCAAGTATATTTATATATATGCAATTTTATTACAATCGGCTCAGCGGTATGGCTATGTTGATGTCGCAGATAGACAGACAGAGTAAAAGAAATATTCAAGATACTCCGTTCCCCATGCATCACCTAACTTTTGTGATATTTCGTGTTGAGTTGGGCACTCGACGCTGCGATTTATCTAGAGCGAGGAAATGACAATACTTAATTCCTCCGAGTGTGAATCGAACTCGCAGCTGTCACGTTTACAACAACCTATTTAATGAAAATATGTTTAAAATATATTTCTTATTTCCTATACATAGACCATTTTAAAAAAGAATAACAGAAGAAGAAATAGAAAGAAGAAGAAAGAAGAAAAGCACCTCACCGATATTAGAATTAGTACGCTTTGTCGTCACCAATCGTGAATTCACAAAACGAACTGATTCTTTAGTCGATGGATGCTTCTATCCTCTGAAGAAGAATATGGAGAATGGACACGAAAATAAAAAAAAATAAAAAAATTATATTTATTATTATTTGTATATATATATATTTATAGTCGTAGCGCAGTAGATAGCTTCTGAATGTAAACCTAAATAATTATATTTAAATTATTTTCATTTCCTCCTCGTTACGAAATGACTCGAAATCGAAAGATTACAGTGGAGTGTTCATATCAGACTTTCTTTGTCTATCCTGCTATATAAGAGATAGAATGTTCAGCTGATAAAAACACTCCCATTTGCAATTGAATATATTGTAGATACTCCAGTAAACTATAAATATACTATAAAATAATAATAATAAAGGGAATCTAGGAACCTTCCGGAGAGACCTCCCCACTTTCCTCTTAATTTTGGAAATATTGTTAAGTGGCGGAAGTCAACGTTGCGTTTTATCTCGTTACTAGAGAGAGTGCGAGCGATAGAGAGCAAGCTAAATGCACATATTATTAATTGCATTCCCTTAAATGGGAATTGAACTCACAGCCTGTTACGTTCACTATCACTGGCTCATATCGATATTTTTATCTCGTATATTTTTTCTATTTAAATGTATTAAGGCCGTTGTGACGCAATCATTGATTGCCACTGCGCTAATAGCCATTATCTATAAACACAATCGTTGCGGGTTAGATAATTAGACTTGGATCCAGAAGGATACTAGATTAGTTCCACCACTAACGTAATGTCTTGAAAATTCGGAATGGAACTCGAAAAATAGGGAATGGAGGGTCCAATTACGTTCTTCTTTTCTGGTTATCCTTACAGGGAAAGGCGTGAAGCTGTTTTCTTTAATGTATTTAAGACTTGTGGTATAGAATTATAAGTAACTGATTTCTGCTTCTCCACAGATACATGAAAAAAAAAATAGATTACTATTTTATATTTGAAAACGGAGATTATAAAATTTAATACTGAAAATTATTTTATTAAAATGAAAATAAAAAGTAGGTGTGAAACAACAACAAAAAACAACAAAAAAAAATTAAATCTAGGGGAACTTGTTACGTTCTAAATTTTTATACGTTTTCTAAATATGTATTTTTTTGTTTAGAATAATACTTAAAAACTCTTCAGCTTTGTAACATAAAGCAGAATGAACATCACCACTCAAAATTAAGCGATAATTTTGTTTCACCTGGATCTCATTTGACGAGCGAAATAAGCGAAGCGCCTTCTAATTCTTGATGACAATGTTTAAGAGTATTTTCTTGAATTTTTTAAATAAAATGATAAAAATATATTATAAGAGAGATAGTATTTTACTCATATTTTATTGCGTAGGTTTGCCAGCTCTAATTAGATACACAGATTTATATATTATAGCCTGGATTATTTTATGTGATACTTTTTAACCTGATCAATAAAGTGCACGTAGTAGTTGTGGATTCACATCCCACTCGATAATATTTATTAATTGACATTTCAATTAATAAATATTATCGAGTGGGGTATTTCATTAAATACCGCTTTAATATTTTTATTTCCTCACTCTAGTAACACGACAAATCGCGGCGTTGAGTTCCGCCACTTAACACGCAATGCGTCCAGAAGTCGCCGGAAGTAAGGAACGGAATTTATACAAATTTTTACAAATCTGAGTAGATATAGTAGAATTTTCTTTGTTCGTTCGTATGTGCCGGTTAAATTTTGCAACTGAATTTTCAACGAATTATATTCAACCGAATGCACCGTAATTTTGCACGCGCTTAGCTTATGTAACAATGCACGCTTAGATCTTTTGAAATAACTTCGTAGCCAGCGCGGTGGACTCTCTCATAATTTTTAAAATACATATCACTAACTATTACTTAAAATATGAAAATCAAAATATTCTTAGTCCAATCAGGCTTAATCGAGTTACAGAAATATGTCACTAGTGTCCGTGTGTCCGTCCTACAGGAAGCTGTCATCGGATTTTAATGAAATTTTAAGTAAATATTTTTGAAATATTGTAAAATATGAAGTCTTCATATCGGCACAACGTCTATCATGAACGTTTTATTTATGCTATATTCGATTCCTTTCGAAAGAATTTAATTATTTTTATTTTTCGCTCTGATTAGAATATAAAGCGTGACGTTATGTTCCGCCATTTAACACATAATACTATTATCAAAAATGGATCTGAAGTTGGTCTTAACACTAACTTTTTCTCAATCAATTTTTATCAGCGGAATAAAATGTGAACCTAAAAAAAATACAACGTTTCGAAAATTGCTATAATAAGCTTTTTATTCCAATGGAAAGAAATAATTTAAATTTTTTAAACAAAACAACAATCCCCAAATATTTTAATCCAAAAAACGCCAAAGACACAACGCAAAGTGGACAAAGGCTTACATAATTATACCGACGGAATAGAGTCGAATTAATGTCGAGCTTTCATTTTGACAACTTCCATTTACAGATTGTTAGTAGGTAGAGTACCTTTTATGGCTGTTCTTTTTGTGATATCCGTGAAGAGTTACTTCACATTTAATATTACTATTATATTTGAGGCCAAGTTGTGGGTTCGATTATAATTGGAGGAAATGAAATATTTAATGGAGGCCGTTGTGGCGTATTATAATACAAACTACTTTTTCCGATTTCTAACAATATTCAATATTTAATTCCCTAGAGTGAGAATCGAACCCACAATCTGTTTCATTGTTCGACTGTTTCATACAGTCACATGCTTGTACCCCTGTGCCACGAAGAGCATTTAAATATTTGAATGTGTGTGTGTGAGAATTTGTATATCTTTTATGTAAATAAGTATTTCCCTTTAAAAATATTCATAATACAAAAATTATTTGCAAAAAAATCATGTTCTATTATATACATAACTTTTGATACACAAAGCCTTCATAATCTGTATAAGTATCAAAGGAGTTTGTGTCTAAAAATATGCAAATGGCGTACATGTATTAAGAGATGATCTTTGTAAAATTTAGCTAAATTATTCATTATCCCGGAGATCCAGGCGCCGAATGTTTCTGTAATTTATAGTAACGAGTCGCACTCAGAAAAGTTAATTAGATATTAATTGACATTACATTGGAGCGTGTTGTTTTGTTTTTCATAGAAAAGAATCTTTGTTTATACTTCCTAGCTTTCCCCAGAGGCTTCCACTCCGTGTCCAAATGTAGAACACTAAGTATTGTATAAGAGGTAATTATGACTACCGGCTCCCCTTCTCACATCGTTTTTTGTATCTTATAGGTGAAGGCAGCATTTTAAATGGACCTTTTTCTGACATGCATTCTCCTATTGTGTAATATTATCTCTCGTTTTTACCGTACAATCCCCTTCGTATGTACGTTCGGGGCGCGATAAACTAATAACAGAACAGAACTGCAATTGTGTAAAAGATTACAATGAGAGAATTGATGTGATGTATTAATAGCATATATTCTTTTAGATGGGAAAATAACATTTCAATTGAAACCAGTAGTTTCTAAGATTAGCCCGTTCAAGTAAACAAATTCCTTAGTTTTCTTTATAAAACATATAAGTACAAAAGTATACGTAAGTAAACATAAGTAACTGAGTAGTAAGTATATAAGTATATGTTACTGATATATCCTTTATATGGCGGTATTGGCAGAGGGAAATAGTTTTTAAGACCTTCCACCCCATTTCCAGGACATTACGAATTCAATTCAGACATACGAATTTAATGTCGCGCCTCTTCTTATTAATAATCCGAAATCCAATCCACAATCGTCGCGCTTAGACGACGACGATGACGACGTTCCGCTGCGTCACGTTAGCCTCGTATCGGAATATTTTAATATTTTGATTAGCTTTATTATCCAATTTCAAGGTAATTTGATTTTAAAAATAGAAAAGTTAATATACATTAATAAATATGCCAGTAATTTTTATATTAATTCAGTCAAAAAAAATCTTATAGTTTTTAATTCATTAAGATATTGAGACTCAAAGATGTTTACTAAAAATATTATTCTTTTATTCGATTATTTATATTATAGATAATCTATAGCTGTAATATACAATACTCTCCGTTACAAACGGCTGACAGACAACGCACAAAGGAAACTACTGCACTTAGAAAGTTGAAATTTATTATGTAGGCATTAGATGGACATTTGTCGCAATTTCTTTCTCAATACAACATTTATTATCGTTAAGTAAATATAAAAAAATAATAAATCATGACATTAATATTGAATATAGATCAGTTCAGCATTATATTGCTCGGTAAGTGAATAATTTTTTTGAGGTCCAATTAACCCTACATATAGCAGGGTGGGCAGGAAGAAGCCAGTGTTAAGATTTCCGCTTTTACATTATTTATGTTGAGTTGCGTAACCAAACGCCAATCTTGTTATTATCAGTAAAACATATTTTAAATATAATCATTTCCCGAGGAAGAACACGATCGGTTCGGCAGTTCTGCTTTTCTGTACCATTTTGGGGATTGTCATCTACATTTTTTTATTTTTTTAGCTTCACACTGTATTAAACACTTTTTTTCTCCACATCATTAAAATAATTAAAGATTATCCTTCATATAACAGAGTAGATAGAAAAAATCGAATATCAAAACACTATGTTCCCTGCTTTACGCGTAAATTTGAGACATTCTTCCTCCTGTATCATCGAAACTATAGTTTTGAAGGTAATCTGAGGTCTGTCATTGTCTTTCTTACTATGGTTTTCAGCTTATTAAATTTTTATGTTTATAGTTTTATTATTAATCAGTGAACACAGTGTAGAACACAAAGAAATTGAAAGACAGGAGAAAGATTATGTAATGATGTCTGCAATACCAGATTTTACAGGGTTGGATCCCGCACAGACCACTCCGCCAGTGAAGGGCGGCGGTGGAAATTTGGAAAAGGACAGGTAAAAGTAAAAAGAAGAATAATAAAGACTTTCATATACGCCTATGTATGTAGATCTTTTGATGTTACGTTCGTTATACGATTACGTTCCGATCAGTTTTACGTTTTATCTCATGTACAAAGAACCTAGTGTTTAAATATTCTCTTCCCCACTTTCCACCCGCATTCGAAACTTTGCATGGGGATTGGTGGAACTCAACGCAGTGCTGTGTTTTACTAGAGAATGTAAGTTAATATAATATATTCCTTCATTATTAACACTGCTTTCCCTGGTAACAATAACAATACAAAACGTGGCGTTGAGCTCCACTACTCAATACACACTGTCTCAAAAGTTATGCCGTAAGTGGCAACGAAATGTTTTACCCTTGTACTAGACTCCTTCTGCCTATCCTGCTGTATGCGGGATACAGCGTGAAGCCTGATAAACATTTTTCTAGACTTATCATGTATTTTATTCTATTATTTCTATTCTACAATTTCCTATAGATTTACAATACCAACAACGACACGCCGGCGTTTCGTCAGAACTACGCCAATGCGTATATCGTTCGAGGAGAACTGCGACTATCTAGCGCACTACTGTTTGAAAGCTTACGAGTAACTATGTTCTATATATTGACTATCTTTTATCTATTATCTTTCTCTATATTTCTTCTCTGTTAGAGAAGACTAAGGAGAGTGTTGAATAAATATTTTAGATATTGGGGAACAGAGTAATATTGTTAGATAATACCAGATTCTTTTTATTTACTCGGCCACACGGAGATACGTGTGAAGCTGTTTTTTTCATTTATTGTTATGTTAATATCTAGTTATTCGCAAGGAGCCGTTAGGTTTCACCATCCATATGTTATTCAATAACATTTAAGAATTTTGCATTTTTTAGTAATCATATAAATATTTTTAGCACAGGAAGTCTATGTGGAAGAACCTTGTATTATGTTTATCATACATTCAAAAACTACTGTCTCTTAGACTATGTGAATTGCATGGAGAGGTATGAGGGTGAGAATATTTTTTATTTTTAGTGTTACGTACCTTTTAAGAAAAAAAGGAACCCTTATAAGGTCACTTTCTTGTTCGTCGGTCCCCTCGTCTGTCTATCTGTCTGTCCGTCAAAAGCCTTTATTTTAGGAACGTTTGAAGATATCGAGTTGAAATTCAAACCATATACTCAGATCTAAAGTCCCTTGATTTCCTAAAAAATCGTATTTCTATATTTACTTTAAAAAATATATGGCCGTTTATATCGCAAAATATTTCAACAGTACAAAGAGAATAAAAATCATAGGTACTTCCGGTCGGTCGAAATTATAAAATTAGGAAGCTAACGTCAACCAAGTAGTACAAGTGCAGGAAACAATCTGAAAACTATATAATTGTGGTTAAGTCCTAAAAAAGAATAGACATAAAAGGGGGTAAAATCTTGTGTTACCGCCGCTAATTCAAGTGAGGTATCAGATGAAAGGGCTCTGGCTAATTCAATCAATATTGAATCAATCAGCTTGAATTTCAAAAAAAACGTCAGAACCTCCAATTTTACTAAAATTATAACCATTCGAGCTGAATTAATAAAATAATTTACAGCTAAAGACACTTGATAGATAAATGTGCCAAATTTCATGCAAGAACTCAAAAGTAGCTCAAAATAGTTCAGATAATATTACATTCGGCGCATTTCATTTTTTTAACTTGGCTTTTTAACACGCTTTGACATATCTAGATCACAAGACCAATGAATAAAATTACTGTAATTCTGTTAATCGAGAACTTTAAGGAAATATTTTAATTAAATATGTTTAATACTACATACAGTATGGCAAGTGGTCCACATGGGAGAATGTTTTAACGTCTCAGAATTAACGGAATATTTACGTGAGTACTGCCGAATTATATAATGTATAAAAAAATGACAATACACTCAGTTTGATAGAATTTGATTTTAAAAGGGAAAATAAATATCTTCTAACTGCACTAAAATAGCATTATAAAATGTGTATTTCAACACATATTTTTTATGCTTCACGTACATAGTAGGGTGGTCAGAAGGAGGCAAGTGTAAAGACACTCTTTTCCCATTAATACACTTCTATTCCCAATTTTCTGCAAAATTTTGGGGGCGTTACGTGTTCAGTGGTGGAGCTCAACGCCGCGGTTCGCCTCTTCACCAGAGTGAAGATATGAAAATATTATTATTATTACGAACTTTGTGTTTCATTTTTCAGTGTATCCATATGATGATGATTACTTTTTGGATCAATATTATATTGTGGAAGATCATTGAAAGCTGTTTTATATTGCAATGAAGTTTTTATACAAACAAAACTTCTTTTTATTGCTCTAAAATAAATAAAAAACATTTTTTTTACCTATAAATTTATTTAATAAAAACTAACACTAAATGTCAAGTTTGTCACAATGCAATAGTGAATATTTTATTTAAATCAATTTAGCCTTTTCAGAGATTAGCACAGACGTACAGACAAACAGATAAATAGGCAAAAAATAAAAAAAACACATTATTTGAATTTTATCACATTGTTAAATGCCCCTACTAATGTACGTTCACAGAACAGACAGCGATGATTTAGAGTATAATTATATTTATAGTTATTTTTTATACAATTTTTCCTCATTTCGTAATTGCTTTAATCTACATTCGAACTCACTACTAACTAGGAGCACGTTGACCAAACAACAGAGATCTAAATTAATTAACGCGTCAAAACTTCATATTAAGCTGAAACGGAAAATTTTCAAAACACATTTAAAATTCTATATGGAAGAACAAATTTATACGCAACTTGGATTCAGAAACATTGAAAAATTAATTTATTTAATTAATTATTTATATGAATTAAAATATAATTTGTATAAAATCATAAATTACTGAGGCCAGTCGTCGCACAGGGGCACAAAGTGTGATTGTAAACGAGACTGGTTGTGGGTTCGATCCCCACTCAAAGAAATTGAATATTCTTCGCTCTGATATCAAGGCAAAAGCGCGGCGTTTTACTGTAAAGTTACATTTAAATCTGTTCAATAGTTTTTGCATGTAAATGGAATAAACATCCATTCTCATAAATTTTCATATTACAAGATATTAAGATTCTCCTAAGGATTTCTCTGAGCGATATAATCAAGATTCCAAGCCAGCTGCTTCTATCCACGAAGCGATCTTCGTGGATAGAAGCAGTTTACTTAACACCGACAACGCATCGGCAATAGCCTGAGACTAATGATGTACATACAATAGAACATTTACTTAATGGCATATGGACCTTCTGATCGTTTGTGAAACGAAAAAAACAAAAATGAAAATTAAGTTTTATTTTAGGGTTCCGTACCCAAAAATCCTATTACCAAGATTTCGCTGCCTGTCCATCCGTCTGTCACCAGGCTGTATTTTATGAACCGTGACAGTTGAAATTTTTACAGACCTTGTACTTCTGTTGCCGCTATAACAGCAAATACTTTTGTAATTGTAATAACTTTTGCAATAACATAAAATAAATATTCAAAGTGGCTCCCACACATCAAACTAGATTAATTTAGCCTTTTTATAGATAATGGTACGGATCCCTTCGTGCGTTGGTCTGACTCGCACTTGACCGGTTTTTCCAATAAAATAATACCCCTAATAATAGGTGTCCCTACAGTTCCTACGAAAATATTAAATAAATAATATATTCCCCCAATTGGAAATCTAACCCACAACGATGATCTTAACTCACTATACAATTTAATGTTATTACTGACCACGTTGCTAGTAACCGGCACGTATTTACCTGCCCATCACAGGCAACTATACGCCTCGGGAGTAATGTAATGTATGTAGTATGTCCTACAGAAATACTCCGAATAGCGTGAATTCATTGAATATATAGATCTGTAACCACTTTGTGTTCTGATTATTTGTTATAGCATTAAATATAGCATTTTCGTGTTAAATATTAAGTTTTTACGTACTAAATAGCATGTGTGGTTCGATTCCCGCTTGGGGGACTACATTGTTTTCATTTCTTCTTCGATCTGGTAATAAGAGAAAGCGTGGCGTTGAATTCCGCTACTCAACACGTAGTGTCTTGGAAATTGGGCAGAAAGTAGAAAACTCAATGTTTAAGATACTGCGTTTAACTTTTCAAACAGAAAGTGAAGAAATTATATAAAAAAGTGGGGAACGAAGTGTCTTAACACTAGGTTCCCTTTGCCTACCCTACTGTGTGCAGGGTACAGCGCGAAGCTGATAATAATTTTTTTTCAGAAGTCACGTAATATTTTTAATATTTATTTTTATATAATTGATTTAATACAACATCCCCAAAGTACCTTTATCCTCTACGAGCGTAACATAAATACGTACATTAAATATGTATAAGGTAACAAAATTAATGAACTGTATAAATGATTCTGTCAGATCAGCTATATCAAGCTTAGTTATCTTTGAATATACATTTATAAATATAATTTACTATATTTTACATGCGGCTTCGCCCGCCTCATCACTTGGAAATAACTAAGAGTTGGTGTATGGCATATCATTGATCTGACACATTCTAAGTGTCGAAGTAACTCTGTCCACGTCAGAAATAAAAATATAACATATTTCGTTTCCTCGAGTGGGAATCAAACCTAAAACTTGATCTCATCATGACTATGTTTACATGAGGGTGGATATTTAAATATTGAACATAAAATAAACGGTATTGGTAAAATCCGCACGTTTTGGTTTTATAATGTATGCGAAACATGTCACAGAGGTGGTTTGTACATACAATAAATATTTTTCAGATATCGCAGCAGAGTGCAAGCGCTACGTGTGTGGGTTCGATTTTCATTCAGTAAAATGAATTATTTCATTCTTCGCTCTGGTCGCCTTTTATTCCACTTATACCACTCTCACTTAGCGAAAAGAAAGGAGTATCTTGGCATATTAGGCTTGCGTTTCAGCGTAATGCTAACAAATATATAAACAGTCTTAATACCTATGAGTTCGTTAAAATTTTATTCTGATTTTACATATTTTATTATTTAAACTTGTGCTTCCAAGCCAAGCCAAGCGATACCTCGTGGTCAACGCTGTAACCCGCACATAGCAGAACAGGCAGTGGGAACCTAGTGTTAAAACATTCCGTTCCCATTAGAATACATATGTGCATTCCCCACTTTCTGTCAACTTATTTTTTTTATTCCCATGAGTGGGAATCGAACCCACAACTGCACATTTGCACGCTTGTACCATTGTGCTATGACGGCCTCAATTTTTTGTATTTCTTCGCCACCAAACACGCAGCGTATCGTATTGAAAACGGTTTGAGGTATTCATCGGAAGAATGTATTAGCACAAAAATGAACTAGTTTTATTATATTGTGACAAAATATTATCTAAAAAAAAAATATTTTCAATAGAATTAGAACTTCAAACTCGACGTTTGAGCTGTCATGAGCTTCAAAATTAATATCTATAGGTAATACAAAAGAGAATATCATCCACAGCACTGCAATTTCGTTTCACAAGATCTAACTTCTTATCAAAACTAAACGAACTTTGCCTTTCGTTAAACTTTCGTAGTTTTAACTTTAAGAAAAACATAAATGTATAAAAAGTAAGATTTCCTTTTTTTATCACTGTTTATTTTAATGTTTTATTTTTCTGGAGTTTATGAAGCAGGAAGTCCCTATATATAAATACCTTCACTTTTTTTCTTTTAAGTAGTGAACTAGCTAAGACACTCCGTTCCCCACTTTATGCCCAATTTTCGGTATTTTTCCATTGCGTGTTAAATGGCAGAAATCAATGCTGTGCTTTGTCTTTTTATTAGAATAAGAAAATTTAAGTAATTCACTACCTCAATTTGAACCCACAACCGTTGTATACACAAATAAATACTGTACCGCTACGCCACGACGTCTTCTATTTAATATATTCTTACCATAAACATTCATATTACTCTAAAAATACACGTTTCAAGCCTTCCATAACGCTATACAGGATTGCCGATATGTAAACACATTATGTCGTTGTCAGGAGACAAATTCCATGATTGATGAATTTTGTTTGAGAATAAATAAATATATACTTGAGATTATTATATGTATGTATGTAGGTAGGTATGTATGTATAAAATGGAAGGTAAGTCCCCTCTGCCCCCTGCCGGGAGAGATAGCCTGGGCGGGATAGAGCGTGAAACTAAAAAAATATTTCAAGCTTTTAAATTTAAAAAAATATGTCATTAGCTTGATGGAGTTTGTGAATTTGAAATACGGTGTCAGAGCATTTTTGTATCTAGGCAGAGGAGCTTGGACAGTGGAATCGATCGATTGATCGTATGTTAAAACGTTATACGTATATTTTAATGTTAGAGTTATCATATTATTATTTGCAATTATTTAAGTACACTTTGTGAGCTTTACGTTGTATCATCCCGTATATAGCAGAATAGGCAGAGGGAACCTAGTGTTAAGATATTCTGTTAACCAATTTCCACACTATTTTCGCGACATTGCACTTGGAATTCAACGCCGCGCTTTGTTATTAATTGAGATATTTAAACTAAACATTAACTGTCTCATTTGTGCTTATACAGTAAAGTGGTCAATCTACTCATATTCTTAAGAGAATGAAAATAATTTGTACCCCCGAGTAGGAATTAAACCTACGACACGAAGACGGCCTCAAAAATAATAATCAAGTATTTTGGCTATATCAAAATACAGCTATATAATGAAACAACATCATACATCTCACATCATAGTTTATCACGAGCAGACAAGGCGTGTGGCAGCACTCAAGATAATATATTTTATATAAAAAAGATATTTTTTCTCACTTCAAGCAATAGAAATACTATATACTACATATAAGCATTGATACTATCGTATCGGTAGGTGGGTGTTACTTCTTCACCTAATTAATTTCCTTATATTATTATTTTGATTTGGGTTATAAAAAGTGGTTTGATAAAATGAGTATAAGAGAATATTTCATAACATGAAGTGATGTGGACTGTCCTATGCTTGGAGCATCTACAAAATATAATTTCAAATTGCTACCCTAGTGGGTAGCAGACGCGATAAAGAATTCTAATATACTACACATACTACATGCCGCGCGTTCTAAGCAAGATATACATATAAAAAAATGAATTATCAAGAATTATTTACAGCTTTTTAGCTTAAAAATGTAAACAAAGATTAAACCATATGGTGAAGTTAGCGTCGCAGTTCAGAGTGCACGGAGTTAATAAAGTGTCCACTGCCACAACTGTCCGTGTCCTGTAATTAAGCTTTCAAATCTAGTTATAGTATGAGCTTTCTGGTCGTTTAGAACTTGGAGATTATGTGTGAATAAACATTAGTTTGTAAAGTATGACTTATATGAGGATATAGAGGTGAAAAAGAAATAAAATAAATTAATTTTCTATAAAGCTTGTATTATTTATATTTTATTTATTTTAGTTTCACGCTGTATCTCGCACATAGAAGGGTAGGAAGAGGAAACAAGGGCACCTAGTGTTAAGACACTTCCATTCCCCACTTCCTGTCGAATTTTTATTTATAAAATTAGTAGTTTTCAATTTACATTTATAACAGTTAGGACATACGAGTATGCCAATGCTACCTAAAATCTGACTCAGTATCGATTTTTCAAAGTCAATTTCTCTTCAACACCAATAGGCGCAGCGTGGCAGCGTGAAACCATACCAATATACGTATTAGACGAACGACGCGTTTGAAACTTATTATACTTAGGGTAAAGAGGCCTAAGTTTTTTTTTGTTTGATGATAATTAATAGTTAAAGCTCGGTTTATTGTTTAACTGATCGGTTGCTTAACTCATATTAATTCGATATATTCATATAGAAATATCAAGATATGAACTTGGAACCTTATGCGACCTGGGACTATATGAACCAACAAAGCTGGTAGAATAAAACACCAATGAGTCAACAGAAGTAGGACAAGCAAGCTATCGACACAAAGTTGAAAACTATAATGCTATCTTATCCGGTAGTATACATGAATACAATGTTTTTACGTTTTAAATATTAAAATATATGATTACTAGCGTTTAAGTTTCCTGATCAAATCGAAATAACTAAGAATTTTGTTGCTTCTTCAATAAATGGATTTTACCAACACAAAAAAAATCTATACTTTCTGAGATTTGTGCGTTCAATCATAAAACTATCCAACTTCATAATGTTGTAGTATAGAAATAGATTTGAATTTTTAATTCGATGTGACTTTTGCACCATATAAAATGTTGAACAAAAAACCTAACGTTTCTCGCTCCATTCGATTTCCCCGTTTTCTGGCAATTTGGTAGAATTTACACTTGGATTAAGAAATTCTATTTTATATTTTATCTTCTAACATTTACCAGCTACTTCGCTCACGTTAATATTCTAGAGTCATTTTTGCAGCATATAGCCAATTTTGCAGCAGATGACAGTAGAAATTTCTCAGGATAGGCTGAAGGAACTTAGTTTTGAGTTGACTTTCTCATTTTTTCGCTCCATTTTTGAAACATTACGTATCCTCAAGCCCATAAGCATCGCGTTTACACACGCATACGTTTGACAGTCTCAAAAATATTTAAAGTAACAAATACCCTTTTTATAATATCGAGAATGTTAAAGTTAAAAATCGCTTGATGAAATATCGGTGTGGAATTGTAAGTAATAATATTTGCCAACAACATAAATAAGTTTTAACCAACGTATTAGAATTTTGACGTACTAAGAACGACGACGTAGTAAAAACGTATGGCTTGGTAGTCAGAGCACTTGTGCAGTTCCCAAGAGACACGGATTCTTTTCTAAAAAAGTATTTTTCTTTCTTAAGGCTCGTATTTGTAAACAGCTCTCAAGTCGGAGATCAATCTTGAGATGACAATTTTATTTATAAATTATATATCTATGAATGAAAAGGGCATCTCAAAATCGATCTCACGCTTGAGATCGATTTATAAATACGGTCCTAAGTGTCGAATAACGCTTTAAATATATTAAAAAATTAACCACGATTTGCAAATAATAATAATGTAATTTACATCATCAACATATTTAACAAATTAACAGTAAGCTTTTATAGGAATATATTGCAATAATATTTCGTTATTGGAGATTAAATATTAATTATAATAGCTTACATTACGTGTGATTAGCATAATTATTTTATATGAAAAGAATTTATTTTCATTATGATATAATAGCCAATATTTTTTTAGCTATATTTTTGGTAGAAACATTGAAAATTTATACAAAAAACTCTTCATGGAGTTTCCCCAAAAAAAAAAAAAGCCGCTGTTGTGTTGTGTTAGTTAAAAAGTCTTCGTGGAACTGAACAATTTGGAATTGCGAAAATTCTTTATATTGTTTTCTTATTTTTCCTTTAATTCATATAGTCACGATGACAAGACAAAGCGTGACGTTACATTCCGCCAAATAAAATACTGATATATTAGTCGAGTTCTTGACACTAGGTTCCTGCCCATATCCTGTTGGGTGTATGCGGGATACAGCGTGAAGATAAACAAAAATCTCACAAATGAGAGCTGTAAATTGAGAATTGTACACGCCAGTGCAATTGTTTGCTCAATCTCTAAATTTCACTTGCATAAAACAGAATTGAACCCACACCTTGTTACCATCAATGTCGATTTTCTCCGTAATGATATTTATATACGATTATTATAACTTTTGTCGTTACTATCTCTAAAGAATCACTTTTATAAAACTCTCAAGATCTGCCTTGTAAACTATTCGTCGTCGCGCAGAAGCACAAACGAGACGACTGTAACCGTGACAGGTTGTATGTCGATTCCCCCTCGGGGAAACGAAATATTTAACATTTTCGTTTCCTCGCTCTGCTCCAAAAGAGAGATAAAAATATATAATTAAGATTTTATTAACACTTTTAAAATGTCTACTTAGGAAAGTGTGTACCTGGGAAAGAAAAATACTTATTTAGGAAACGTATAAAAATTTTAACGTAGCAGGACTCGAACCCGCGCCTCCTGAATACCGACCAGGGTTCGAGTCCCGCTATGTTCAAAAATATTTTTTTTTACGTTTCCTAAATAAGTACATAATTAAAAATTTGATACGACACAATTTAGAATTATTATAACTATAACTGCAAGCACATCACGTTATATTGACAAGACTAACGCGAATAATGTATCCTCCGTAAGCATTTTTTTTTGTTCTTGAATTGAATAAGGCTTTTGCTGTTGGATGGTCCATTTAGCAAAACGTCCTCTATAAATGGGCTACTCAACACAAAACGACTTATTCAATTCAAACCAATAACTTACTATCCAGCTTCCAATATCGAATTGTGTTTAGTATAAATTAAGTTTTAAGTTAAACAACACCCTAGAACTTACTGTAAAATATTTTTTTCGCAAAAACACAAAACCCTCAGGGAAATAACCAACGTTGCGGCTAAAGTCCGAATTTACGGCGATACTGAAAATGTCCAGCTTAGGTCTAATTAAGTCACGTCCAGAGGGTAAGAGGGTGTAATTGAGAAAAACGTTGATGAGAAAATATTTTTGGTCGTTTAAATTGTGGTCCAGGGATTTGAAGGGGTTTCTTTAGCTTTCTTTGCTTTTTTCGGTTTTTTGTGATCAATCAAACATCAAATATTATGTTAATAGTATGTTAATACATTTAGTGTTAATAGACATATAATTAAGATTTTATTGAAATATTTTTTTTTTAATGAAATTAATTCCGGAGACATTGTGTTAAGAGTGGTGGAACTCAACTCTCACTCGACACCAGAGCGAAGAATCGAATTCACAACCAGACACAGCGCTAACAATCTACATATTTGTGCACTTGCACCATGACTGGCTTCTATTTATTAATAGCCCCATAGTTTTCATTAATAGTAGATTCAGAATTGGCACTTGTAATAATAATTGTGACGGTTGTGGGTTCGAGTATGTTTAATTATTTTATTTCCTCACTCTGGTAAGGAAACAAATCGTGGTCCATATTAAAACACTATGTCTCGAAAATTGTGAGAAAAGTGAGGAATAGAGTGTCTCAACACTAGAGTTCTCTACCTATCCTACTATATGATATATCCTATAAAATAAAACTTCCAGTCTTAAAGAATAAAAAAACAATTTTGTAGTTTACACTTATCATTTATGAATATACATATTTCTCTATACGAGATCACATTTGTTAATGTACTCAAGATATTAAATAAAATTAAACAATGCAGTTGCTATCTTTAATATAGGTAAAAGTTTTCTTTGAATCTACATTTGATCTATCGTGGCTCAGTGATCCAGAGGCTGGCTGTATACATGGCAACACGTAACGAGACATTAATACATTAAGTTTCGCCACTCAACAAGCAGTGTATCGAAAAATTAGGAGGTACTTGGGTAACGGAGTGTCTTATCACTAGGTTCCCTCTGTCAATCGTGACATGCGGCAAGAAACGTGACTACATCTAAAAAAAAGATTCACCAAGAAAAGCGATGGGAATACTTTCCATATCTCATACAAATTTTCATATAACAAGCTGACGACAGTAACGTATTATAAGGGCTTGAGTAATTGCACCGCTTAATATGACTTTCGCTGATTTCTTCGAGACGCCACGGTGACTCTACGTTATGTTAAATAACGTTATAGTACGGTTGACGAGTCGTCGCTGCCCTGATGTTACCTGTAAGAGTTTTTCTTATTTTTGATTATTTTCTTCCCGACTGAAAAATGTGCAAAAGTTCAGAAAACTTAACTTCAGGACGCCCATGAGTCGTCGATTAATTTACATTACTTTTTTGCTTTGATCGTGAATTTAGTCTTTGTTATACTCTCATACACGATACATTGTGACAAGATAGAAGCACAAATACATGAAAATTTATAAAAAAAAAAGGTAAACAAAACATATTTACAGTAACCAGCGCTATCCTACTTTACAACTGTTATAAAATCCGCGTGTTTGTTCACAGATGGCTCGCCTCGTTTGTTTTTTTAGTATTTTTTTACGTCGCTGTTCTTTTTTATATTATAATATATGAATTCATATAAATTTATTTGTAGAGACCCGTCGTGGCGCAGTGGCACAATATGTGATTATAAATTTTATATTTTTATATCTTCGCTCTATATCAAGGCAAAGTGCGGCGGTGACTTCCCCTAATCCCCGCCGTTCCCCAACACGCAATGACTCCAGAATTCAGAGGAAAATGGGGAAAGGAGCGTCTTAACGTAAGATTCCCTCGTGTACGGATTTTTTTTAAAAGCTAGAATTCCTAAGTTAATTGATCGTCAATTAACTTAGGAATTCTAGTTTGACACATAAAAAAGAAGTGTTTTTTTAATATTTATTCTTAATTAAGACCTCTTACAACTTCATTTTCTGGGGCTTTGCGAAACTTTCTATAATATTTCCATTCACCACCCGTTGCTCTTAAACGCCAACGCCACTTGTAGTCGCGTGGTAACGTGTCTTGTTGTAGAACGAGAAAATGAAAATAATATATTCCCTCGGATAGAAATTGAACGCACAACCCAAACCCAACAGTTAAACGTTGTGCCTGGACATGAAATTTATACAGATAATTAATAATTCATATTAAGAACAATAGCTTAATATATAAAAGCCTTTATCCATACACGCAGTTGGGCAGTTTGCCTGCAGTGGCTTAGATGCGGTTTTTGATTTACCGACCACTTTCTGTACAAAATTGGTACTAAAATAAACGCGATCTATTTTACGATAAAATTTGATATTAAAGCAAATTGCAATCTACCCTATTAAACCATAATTATTGCGAGTATAAATTCTATAAAGTGTTAAATTAAAAATTTAAGTAAATCCCTATCTTATATGTTCCTCCACAACTTCTTCTATCTGTCAGTGATAGCCTTGTAAAATTCCGTTGAACTATGCTGTAGATTAGTCCGGACAGGCAGACCAACAAACAAAAAATCGAACAATCAAATTTGTTTGTTTATTTTTTACTCTTAGTTTCGTGTAAATAACTATGTACTTGAAGAAGCTCAGTTATAGGTAAGAGATTATATCTTTTACTAGTCTGTGTGTGTGTGTGTGTGTGTGTTCCGTTTCTTACCACGCAGTTCTTTTCCATTATCAAGTGTTCATACACACATACATACACCAAATGATATCAGCTTCACGCTGTATCCCGCACACATCAGGGTAAGCAGAGGGGACTTAGTGTTATGAAACTGTTCTCCGCTTTCCACCGAAATTTGGAGACATTGTGTGTTGAGTGGCGGAACTCAACGCCGCGCTTTTCCTCAACTTGAAGCGAAGAAATTGAAATTTAAATTTAAATAAATATTTGATTTAATCGAGTGTTGATCGAACCCACAACCAGTCGCGTTTACAGTGTTATATACACTGATGTATTGAGGCCAGTCACAAACAGATACAAATATTTTGTTTCCAAACAATTATATACATATAGACACGACATATAGACACGACATATTTTAAAACAACAACAAGTTACAAAGTTATGACTCGATAAGTTCACCAACATCCGCCGTACTTGGCGAGGAACTAGCCCAGGGGAGTGCAATATATATGTACGTTCATATATATTCTGAAAAAACTTTATCATAACACGTTTGACAGATAGATTTGAAATTTCTTTAGTTTCATGTTGTTCCTGCGTAGTATAGGAGAATCAGTTAGTTATTTAGACCATCAAAGAACTAAAAGTTATAACATTTGTTTTCTATTAATAATATTCAAGATATTTCTTTTATTATATTAGAGGCCTGTCGTGGCGTAGGGATTCAAGATCGTAGATTCAATTCCTACTCGAGAAATTGAAACATTCAATATTTCATTTCTTCGTTCTGAGTTCCATCACTCAACACACAATGCCTTCAGAATTTGGTGAATAGTGGACAACGGAAGTGTCTTAACAATAGGTTCTCAGGTTTCCTCTTCCTACCATGTTATGTGCGGGATACAGCGTGAAGCTATAAAGAAAAGAAAAAAATAATCAGCGCGGCGTTGAGTTTCGCCTCTGAACACGCAATGTCTCAAATATCAATAATATATAATATTTATTTATTTCAAATTTTATTGTACAACAATACAATTGTATAACGATAACGACTGCAGTAGTATCAAACATTCAACAAAACTCCAAGTAGGTGTCCAAGAGGTCTTCCGTTTGATCATAGTTTTATGTTAGATAGTTAATTTAACATTGGCGAGAGAAATATCATCGTATATAAAATAAATATATGTACGCTTTACGTACATATATTTACTTTGTATATGATGATATTTGGGCGGTACGTGGAGAACCGAGTGTCTTAACACTAGGTTCCCTCCACCTAACCTCTTATATGCGGAATACAGCGTAAAACGTTATAGAAAAAAGCGGAAAGCGTTATAGAAAAATAAAAATAGTAGTTACATATTTACAAGAGAACTGACAGGAGGTCAACATGTATCTAGTATAAATAATAACCGCCCGTAACATAACTGACTATAAATGTCAATAACTGGTGTCAAAGGGGAGTGCACTTGCACTTGTATGTTGCAGAACGATCATTGACACAGATCCAGTTGTTTTGATATTATTGAAATATAAGTAGGTTATTGTTTTATTTTATACTAGGTTTTGCTTGCGTAGTGGTCTATATATGTATAACATTATAGCTAAAAAGAAATGCAGCTTCAAGGCAGAGGGAACCTAGTGTTAATACACTTCCTTTCCCACTTCCGCAAATGAACGCCGCACTTTGTTTTGTTACCAGAACGAATAAATAAAAATATTTAATTCCAACCATCTTTTTCCCGACTGCTAAGGAAGGGTTATCAAATAATATTTTCTGTTGCTGTTAACCGGAGTGAGATAGAAAGACGGTATCCGGAGTGAATGCCGCAACCAACGTCGTAGCCTTTAACAAGTACAATATAACCTTAAACGTGGTATTTTAAAAATTATTAAGTTGACAGGACATTCCTGTCAACTTAAGCAGTATGTCGTTTGATTGTAAATGCAATGATTGTGGATACGATTTCCGATTTGAGAGATTGAGTTATTTCTAATTTGTGTTGTTTTTTTTTTAAAGATAAAATGTGTTAGGAGCGCACTCAATATTTCAAAAATTGTGCTGAAAGTGGGAAACGGAGTCTTAACACTAAAGTATAAAAAAATGATACAGCAAGTCTTATACAGTAAAATGGTATTGACAAAGTTTTTCTCGTCGACTTAACTTACTCGTATATATTTTTATTTTCTTTTACTTAAATGAAGTACGTAATCACTTAAATCAGAAAAAAAAATCTTTAAAAATTTTTAGATTCTTAATTTTAATATTGAAAGTCAATGTTACTTTTACATACGTGTGCATATGAAAGTGTTTTGATCAAGATTGGATGTAAAAGCGACGGTGAATTTTCTTTTCCTCATTCTGATTATGAGGCAAAGTGCAGCGTTGAGTTCCGTCACTTAACACACAATGATTCCAGATTTCGTTGGAAAGTAGGAAACGGACGTGTCTTAATGGGAACGAAGTGTCTTATCACTAGGTGTCCATGTTCTTACCCTGCTTATCCTGTTATGTGCGGGATGCAGCGTGAAACTAAGAACATTGCAGTGGATCAACGTGTAACAATAACAGGATGGTAGAAAGTCCATGCCGTCGTGAGTTCCGTTACTCAATATGTAGTCTCATCATCAGGTTCTACCTTGATATATGCAGGATACAGCGTGAAAGACATAAAAAAGTAAAAAAAAAACTTAATAACTAAAAACATTGAAGCTAATAATATTTACACTAAACCGGAAGTAGAAACACGAATAAACTTTGAATTATAACTAACATATACATTAAACTAAACTAAAGGTAAAATACAACTCACGCATACGTGGTTATATTTAATGAACGCTGTTGAATTTCTAAGGAAGCCTTTATGTGAGCGGTTTATGTATTCTATGAATAAATATGAGGCCGTCGTGGCGCAGTGGGGCAGCGTCTGACTGTACACGATAATTGTGGGTTGGATCCCCGCTTGGTGAAATGATTATATGAAATTTTTATTTGTCAGATCTGGTAGACATAGTGTGGCGTTGAGTTTCGCCACCCGAGTTTTAATAATCTGTGTCTGAAAACGGAATATCAAGAACGATCTCGAAGTTGAAAAGGGGTTTATAAATATGAGATTAAAGTTCCGAGACATTAAATGTTAAGTGGCGGAACTCAACGCTGCACTTCATTTTATTACAAGAATAAGAGAGGAAATAAAAATAATAATTAATTAATTCCTCGGATTGGTAAATGAACTACTAAAATTGTTGTTTTACCAATTGGGTAAGACAAAGCCACGCTATTTTTATAATCAACAAATCATAATAATCATAAATTAGGTCAAAATAAAATGTGCGTAGCACTAGATATTACATTTAGTTGCAACCCGCACATAGTAAGGCAGTGGTGGAAAACGAAGGAACGGACATACATACATACGTACGCGCTCAAAATATAACCCTAATTTGGGGATTCGCCGCAGTCGGTTAAAATATTTTTCTATTCAAGTGACGACCTTTCACCCTTCACCTCACGCATTCTTACGCACTAACTCTTGAGTACGGATTATTGCAAAGTGTTTGAAACTTCGGGTTTCCACAAATGTATAACACTAAATATACGCGATTAGTTCGTTAAAAAGTGTCATTTAAAATTTGTATTAATCATGAAAATTCAAGATCTAGCTAAATAAATTTGATCATATAGATGGATAGCTAAGCGAGTGCGGGCGGACTAAGAGAGGATTTGATGAGGCCCGAAGGTGGACTTGGTTAACAGAATATTATTAACCAAACAAATTAGGAACAATAACCGTTGGAGCTAACGAAATCCTTTATTACGGGGTACCCGGATGTGTACATTGTACGCGGAGTTACCTTGCTTCTATGAGAACCTTTATTTACTTTTAAAATGGTCAAGTATAGCAGGAAATGTTGAAGATTAAAGTGCAAATACCATAAGATAAAATATGAACTGTTTTTAAATTGAAATATTTATAGAAAATGAATACCAATTGATCAGTCACTCCGGTCTTCACCTCTTCTCATTTGAAGTTATTAATTTGATTTTTTATTGATTTTGATTGATTAAATTAAGGTATCTAGCTATAATAACGATGTTTTTTGACGTTTTATCCACGTCCCATTGTTTAAAACATTGTATATTTATGGGGAAGCATAAAGCCACGGTTACTCTATCAGAGTCAACCATCACGCTTACAGCCAGCGCTGCACGGACTCTCGCTAATTAAGTCTGACACATGGAACTAAATCAGCGTTGCTTAAATTATTTATATGTCACTAGTTTGGTAAAACAAAATACGACATTAAGTAGCGAAAACGGAGGTCGGAGTGTCTCGAGCCTAGGTCCTTTGTGAAAAGCGATAGATTTCATATTGAAGTAATAAATTTATTTTACATTACCATTTCATCGCTCTGGTAACAAGACAAGATGCAATGTCCTGAACAAATACAAATGCACTAGGTTCATTCTGTGATCGCTACATATGCTACATTCGGGATACTGCGCGAATCTAAAAAAATATTTAAATCCTACTGAAAGCTTCGTTATTTTAATCGAAAAAAATTGAAAATTAAACGTGAGAATGTTTTAATCCGTTGAAGCATACCTTCAACAGTTTGCTACAAGCACAAAGCCCGTATTAAAAGTTCTAATAGTTTCGTATTTTGTTCCGTAAATACCGTCGATGGAAATATGCAGTACAGTTCCAAAACATTGCCCATTGAAGTAAAGTTTACGGCAAAAAATTCATGAATATGTGTTTTAGGTGAATGTGACGTCACGTGTTGTTTAACGTTTTGTTTGCACAAAGTGAAAGGTTTCTGATAAATTATTATTGTTCATTTTGTAAAAGGTATATGTTGAAAATAGTTGTTGCCTACAGATTTGTTTGCGAGGACTTTATGTAACATTTTTACATTTCCTAAGGCTAGTAAATTAGTCTTTTGCGTTGGGTGTCAGTCATTCAGTAACGGAACAATTTTATATCTCTATATATAGATAATGTTGAACACTTGGTTCGTGGATCCTCCGTATAAAATATATTTTCAGCCATATCCGTTCAATTGGTGGCGCAGGGACACAAGCGTGCAACCGTAAACACGACAGGTTGTGGGTTCGATTTCCACTCGAGGAAATTAAATATTTAATGTTTTTATTTGTTTAAAGAGAAGTATCTTACTTAGCACTAGGTTCTTAGGTTTTTTCTGCCGACTGTACGGGAAGAATACCGCGTGAAGCTAAATAAAACGAAATATATTAAACACATTTTAGTGATAACAGCGTCTGACTGTAAACGCTACCGACGCTTGTGGGTCTCTCCATCTCAACTCGGAGAAATATTTATATTTACATTATGTTAATTTCCTATATATACTTAATTGTAATATCTTGAAAATTGGCAGGGAAGTATTTTAAGACTAGCTTCCATCTGTCTGCTATAATATTTAGTACACAGCCAAAATTCAATAAAAAAAGAAAAAAGAAATATAATATAAATCAAATAGTTACGTAAGTAAGCGAAGTAAAGTCCTTATAAATCAATTTATTGTCAATCCTAAGAATACCTTCGGGTATTTGTATCATTTTTAACTCAGAATGGCTCAATGTGAGAATGATAAACGCAGACAATAGTGATGTACCCAAATTTATATGTATTTAAATATATATATTTTAACTTCACTCTGTGCCTGTATATGGCTGGGTAGACTTGTGATAAAACACTCCGTTCCCCACGCACTGACCAATTCGAGACGTTGAGTGGCGGTGCTCAACCCTGTGATTCGCACTACCAAAAACCGTGGCATTATGATACAGAATGAAACGAAGAAAAAGTAATAAGCAATAATATTCTTATTTTTTTGAATAGAAAAGAAAGATCATAAATTGTAGACTTATAAAAAATAATATAATTGACGTTCGGGATTTTAAATAAAAAATTCTAACTGGATTGATTATATGTAACCATGGACTACTGCAAATGGTTCAAAACGTTAGGATTTCGGAAATATAGATTTAAAAACTAAAATATACGCGATTTAACCTATAAAAATGAATTGAAAGTTTCATTTAAAACAGTTATCTAATATTTTGACAGCACTACAGTGGCACTGACTAGTGACTGGACGAAAGCCAATTTGGCATTCGATACTCCGGCTCGATACTTGAGATGTCTTTATGCTTAGTTTTCGATCAGTCAGAGGAAACGTACGCTATAAATCTGTTGAACTTGTTACAAAGATTTTTTTGTTCTGTGGAAATTATATTGTAAATTGTGGGTTCGAATAACAGTCGGGCGATGAATTATATTCGTTTCAAGAATAAGAGTACTAAGTACTAAGAATTATCGTTTGGCAAGAGAGAATACTATTTTTTTTAAATATTTTTAA
>DWAE01000008.1:0-34308 GCA_018237945.1 Heliconius sapho
AACTCAACGCCGCGCTTAGCCTCGACACCAGAGCGAAGAAATGGATATATAAATTTAAGTAAATATTTCATCGCCTCGAGTGGGGATCGAACCCACGACCAGTCGGTTTTACAGTCACATTTCGTGCCACTGCGCCACGACTGGCCAATAAATAAATATTTTTTTAAATAAATACCGTAAAATTTAAAAAATAGTGTTATAATACTCCTTACTACACTTTCCCCTTCTTTTGAGACATTGCGTGTTGAGTGAAGAAATTCAATGCCCCGTTTTGTCTACAAGATCAAGGAAATGAAAATATTACACTTTACCGTGTGGGAATCGAATCCACTGCCATTGCGTTTACAGTCGCTGACACTGTCGCACTGGGGTACGGTGGTCTTATTTAATAGAAGTTTAATATCGTGAGATATTATCGAGAGAAATTTAATATCGTGGAAAATTATTAATGTGGAATCTCATTTTAAATAATAATTGTTTTTTCTAATTACCTACTATTTCATAAGAATATTTTTATTATAGGAAATTATTTGCTTATTTAGAAAACGTATAAAAATTCCTTTGAGAACGTATGGCTTATTGTCAGAGCCCCTGGTCGGATTCCAGGAGGCGCGGGTTCGAGTCCCGCTACTTTAATATTTTTATATATTTTCTAAATGAGTATTTTTTTTCCTAAGCGTGGAATGACACACTTAAAAAATGTTTAAAAATATGAAAATTATTTTATTGAAATATATTATTGAAATTATATTGATTGATTTCTTAAATTATGGCGTTTTGAGCGTAAATTATATTGTTATTGTTTTCGTTCATGATTTTGGATTAGTCTGTTTCTTCTCGTGTAGACTCCGACCATATTCAAAAAACATCCGAAACTTTTATTAGTGATTTGGTTATGGTCATGGATAGTTTTTTTTTTTATAAGTTTAAATATCCGATAGTTTCGGTTACGGTTACGGAGCTCCATAACATTCCATGTTCTAATAAATCAAAGGGGAACTTGATACAGCAGTGTGTATCTTTACGGCTAGAAAACGATCGCGGTCATTTCATTAGCGATCGTGAGCAGATATACGGCGTGCCGTTCACTCACACGCGTAGTGGGCTGTAGACTTTTAGATAAAACTTTTGTGTTAAAAAATTAATTTCTTTTACTATAATTTTTACAATTATTATTCTCCTATTATAGTCGGTTTGAGTCCCAGTCAGGGTGTGCATATTATTTACATTACTTGCAAATACTCATCATGATTCTTGAATTTTGACGTACTAATTGATGTATGTTTTTAAGCGTTTTGTCTAAATAATATTTTATATATTAAACTTGAATATAAAAAACATTATTGAGATAAAATATAATAAATGAATATCTTAGGTAATATATATCTATTCCTATTTTAACAACATCGTCAAACATGTGCTTTATTATTTAACGAATAAGTATAGCGAAGGGTGTGTACACTGGAAATGAATGCGACGGTTGTGAATTCGATTCCTACTCGGGGGAATTAATTAATTTAAATTTTCTTTTCGTCGCTCTGATAACAAGACAAAGCGCGGTGTCGAGCTCCGTTACACAAAATGCAAAATGCTCGGAAAGTACGGATTGACATATCTTAACACTATTTTCCCGCTGCATACTCTGCTGTTTGTGGGATACATTGTTATTCTAATTATATTATAATTTCTATAGTTTATTCTACTACAATTGATTATACAACAAAAGATTCATCTCACATTTTACCACACGCTGCACACAAAACACACTCGCCTCTAAAACATAAATAAATAATTACAAAATTATATTGAATGATCCTTAATCATCCGCTAATCACGGGCTCGGCTGCAACGTGGGTAATAATATAATGATGTGTGAGCGAGATGTATAGATGATGCTCCTCTCTTCTCTCAGTTGCTTTATATTGTTGGTTTTGTATGAGTTTATTGTTAGCTTCACGCTGCATCCCGCATATAGCGGGTTAAGCAGAGGGAACCCAGTGCTTATACACTCTGTTTCTTGTTTTCCGCTTATCACGGGCTCGGCTGCAACGTGGGTAATAATAATATGTGTGTGAGGGAGATTATTAATAAACAAGTATTTCATCTTATGGATTTGTAAGAGTTTTTCATTGGGTTCACGCTATATCCCGCGTACTGCAGGATAGGCAGAGGGAGTTTTAACTAAATCTAAATATCATATGAGTGATAGAAATCAACTCGGAGTGACAATATAATATGACTTATGCATAGATAACCGTAGTGTTAAAACATTCCGTTCTGTATTTTTCACTCTATTTAGAGATATTTAGTACCCAATGAAAGAACATAATACTTCCCTTTATAAGTCTAGAAAAATGAGTATAGTTTATAATAGTTAATATAACGTTAACCTTTATTAGAAATCAAATCCACTACCATCTTTCACAATTCCAATCTCAATGTTACCAATTAAAGCATTTCTTTCCAAAATGTATGTAGATCTCATCAATTACTATATATTTATTACACATTTGTTAAATCTAATCACGGATGGGCGAGTGTTAATTTATAGTTTATGTATGTATGAGAGTAGGGCCTTTCGTATGGTTGCTATGGGCTATGCTGCGCACGCGCACCGTGAGTTACTGATGTGACATTATAGAGAGATATGCGGTTTTGGAATTTTAAAGGGCTAAGGCGTTATTAGGAGAAGTGACAGCGATTGTCGAAATTGGTATGATTGGGAATTGAACTTGTTATTGGTTAAGAAACAGGACAGTTATTGTACAGATATAAAGTGGCTTAATGCACGCGATTGTTCTAAGTTCATATATCAATGTAAGGAGATTACGTATAACAGTTTTATTTATCCTGCTATTTAATATATACTAGTCGTCGTCTGCAATTTAGTTTACGTTTGCGTTCAGGTGTAAAATTGAAAATCATATGTTTCTGTCCCTTTTAGTGCTCCCCTACATTTTCTAGCTTACTTTTATGCAAAATTTCAACTTTCCAAGACTAGTACTATCATCTGTGCATTGTCTGTAACTCAGTAACGAAAGAGCTTTATTTTATTTTTATATTATTCGATTATCAATATAGTATATATTTATTCGCTTTCGCCTATACTTTAAATCAAGATAAGTTCGTTCCCTAAATGCCTAATAGGCGTCTCTATCCATATTCCTATTGCATTCTACAGAAGATATACTACGCTGTTAATATATGTGTAATTTGTTGTTATACAATTTATTATTTTTATTGTTTTTTTTTATATAAATCGTGGAGCTAAAAAGTTTCTTTTTTGAAAAAAGCCTCTTAGTTTTCTTTAAATCTTCGTCTGTTGTGAAAATGACTCCGTTCTCCAAGACTTTAATTTCGTTCCAAGAGTGCTTTACACTACAACACAACGTGACATGCTGAAATGGGAATCGAACCTATAACTGACGAATTTATAGAGAATCGTTTGCTCTTATAGTATTAAGTTACAATACATATCTTAAGTAGTAGATAGAGTACAGTACGGTCATAATATCGTGGCCCCTCTGAAATTAGATTTTATGATTTTTTGCACGTTGGTCACCGAGAAGAAAATCATAAAAGTAGGACAAATCCTCGTCGACAGTACCGTATAAAAACTAACTTAATGCGAGTATAACTAACTTAACTATTTAAGCGTTATCTAAGGCTCAGTTCAATGGTATTTGAACTCCCAACTGTAAACTAGGGACTGTCGTGGCGCATTGGCTCAAACGTGTGACTGTAAAACCAACGGTTGTGAGTTCGATTGCCATTCTGGGAAATGAATTATTATTAATTTATCGGCAAAAAGTGGGGAACGGAGTGACTTAACACAAGGATACAGCGTAAAACTGAAAAAAAAACTATCAACTATTTTAAAAACACATCCATTATACACGAGCAGTAAATTTGAAAGTGCTTTCCTTTCAATATGCTAAGAACGTAGCCAGTAGCCCAGTACAGCGAGGACAGATGCGTATTGAAAACAAGTGTAAATAACCGTCTACAGTGGAAAATCCCGGGCTCTTGTGTTTTCCATTCCATCGTGAGAATGAATATAAATGAATTGGAAAATATCTGACGTATACATTATTTCCATTTCTCCGTTCAAATAGATAAAGCATATAGAGTTCCGCCTCAAAAGCAAATATAAATAGTCGTCAGAAATAGGGTTGGTACGTTGGTTCCCTCTGCTTATTCTGCTATACTGAAAAGGCATGAAGTACTCACTAAGGGAGGTGTTGGGTCTCCTGGGTTGGCGGGTCGTTTTTTCGGAAATCCAATATAAAATATACAATAGAGAAAATTTATATTTTATTGTTTTCAAAAGCTAATTCTTACTAACAGTCATAGACTAGTGACTGGTGCAGGGTCACAAGCGTGTGATTGTAAAAGCGACACGTTGTGGCTTCGATTCTCTTTCGGGGAAAAAAATGTAGTTTAATTTCTTCTCCATGGTAACGAGGCAAAGCGCGTCCTTGAGTTCGCTACTCAATACGCAATGCCTCGGGAGTACCGCGGAAAGTGGGCAACGGAAGTGTCTTAATGGGAACGGAGTGTCTTTACACCTACCCTTGGGGACCTACCAAAGTTTCCTCTACCTACACTGTTATGTTTAGAAACCAGCATGAAGCGTGAAAAAAGCTTATATATAGTTCCCAGTATCTATATAAATACTTCACTTTTTCAATGCTGCATCATATTAAATCAGGCTTTCTTTAATAAAAAGTTTAAGATAAAATCTTTTTTTCATATGAAATGCCTACCTAATAAGTGAGGATTAAACTCACAACCTTCACAAGTATGATCAATAAATACAATCCAGAAAAAGCCTCGTAGCTTATATGAAACTATAGTGACAATATTTATATTGTGTTTTCCTTTAGTGCGGAACCCACAACTACCGCTTTCAATCGGAGACTATCGGTAGTATGTAGTGTCATACAAAATTTAGAAAATTTACATGTTGAGTGACAAAGCTTAACGCCGCACTTTGTCTTGTTAATGATAGATTTAGATATAGGTACATAGATTTAGAGAAGACTTTGTTCCAAAACTTATTAAAAAAATTCTCCTATTAAACTTTCATATGAAACAAAATTAAAATTCAATACTTATTTACAATAAATTCGTTGGACGATCCATCTATCTATCGAACGGTCGAGTTTACACATTATATGCATTCTAAATGCATTTGTATGTATGTCTGTCATTCATGAATTCATAGTGCATACACGCGCAATGGTCGCAGGAAACACAATCATCGGTGAGTCTATTAAAATATTACATTATAGTATGGAGGGAATTCTTAATTTTATTAACCGTTGTGTACAATGGACTTCTTATTAACCGACTTCGTAAAAGAGGATTGTCAATTGGAGTGTAGGTCATTTTTTGTATGTATGTTACACATCTACTTTGCCAGATGTGTTTGGATTTCGATATTTTTTTTTATGTTTATGAAACATGACCTATCATATTTTAGAAATGTTCAAATAGGTAAAAAGCATGAAAGCCCAAAACATAATATATGAAGAAGCTGGGGATAGTGGATAAGACGAGAGAGGTACATACAAACATATATACAGAATGTAGCGTTCCACTCTCTCTGGCCTCTCAGCTAGGGGTTTATCCCTTCGTTCCTTTAGTTTCGTGCTAAATCACACTCACTTAATTTAAAAAACATTTAAAAATAACCTAAGCTAAGTTCAAAAACAAAATCCATCACAAAAAAAAGAACAACCACCCAAAACGAACAGGACATTAAACAATGTAAACACATTTATTGGCCATTACAGGATTACGTAGTAAAATATAAATTTTATAAGAAAAATAAATATTTATACAATACAAAGTAAGTTTCATAAGAACTATCGGTGTGGTCGGCGAGCGTGTATGCGTCGCGTCAACGCATAGTTAAAGTAACTAATACACGGTGCGTCCCTTGAATGTTAATAGTTTGGCCCTATTTTATTCTATTCTATTCTCCTCAAGTTATGTCTTATGGTGAAATTTCACCTATTATTAGAATGCCCTGGAAGATCACGCATTTTCCCGCAAAGAGCGGGGTAGGTAGAGAGAACTTAGTGTTAAGACCATAGAACTAAGTGTTTCATTCATTCATTTCATTTCCCATTTTCCGCCGAATTTTGAAGACATTGCGTGTTGAGTGATGGAACACAAAGCTTCGTTTACTTGAGCAGAGAAATTAAAATATATTAAATAATAATGTACCCTTTCGATGTAACGACCGTTGCGTCGTTGCGCAGAACAGCGTGCTAACGCTTTCATTATTAAAACACGTTATCTATTTATTTATATTTTTATTATTAAAAAAAAGAAAATTTACAGTTTTACTAACATAAATAAAGATACAGTTAAAAAATATTATCAAAATGGGATAAAACTCTACCAACAATACTAGAGTCCAGACGAGAGTGAGGAACCTCCTCACGAAACACGCTGTCTAAAGCATACTGCTGCATCCGGTTCTTGACAATGGAAGCTCATCTTGCGAAGTATTGAACACTAAACTACTAATATACTACTAAACTACTACTACACTACTAAATGAACTTAATTTATTAAATAATAAATGACGATACTACAGGTTTGTCATGAAAATTTGGTCGGTAAAAAGCATACGTAAAAAAAAAGAGTAAGTACCTACATGTAAAAAAAAACTTATGTCCCGTTTTGATCTGACAATGTATGGTCACGTTACTCTTTGCAATCCTCGTGGACCTAGATCATGAAATTTGGCAAGTAGTAAGAACTGACAGCGTAAATAAGTGAGAAAAGAGGGAAAATGGAATTTTATTTGGAATTTTTATCCATTAATTAATTAATGAAAAAAATCATTACCAACTTACCAAAGTTTTAATAATTTTTATTTCCATTGATAACCAAGAAATTGTTACGGAACCCTCGGTGGGCGAGTTCGACTCGCATTTAACCGGTTTATTTATAAACCGATACATAGGTACCGGTATATAGGTGCATAACCTCCCAACGCGATATAAACACATTAAATAATTGATTTGACTCATCAAAATAGGTGACTAAAACATAATCAAACAACCTATGGCCACACAAGGTCACTAATTGAAATGCATCTACAAAAGATCTCCATTACTTAACGATTCGATCTTATCACATAGAGAATAATAGGTTTTATTATCCATCTATTTAATACTGGTGCCGCGTATTGATTGAATATAGATAATATCTGAAATAAGCTTCTAATTTCTAGTCATGTGTGAACAGTAAAATACGTCCTCGTACCAAAACAACTTCCGCGAATATACAATAAGATCCAAAATGGCGTGAAATTGCCATAAAAAAGAAACAACGTGAAACAGAAAAAATAATTTTATATTAGCGTGAAAAGGGATTGACACATCGAATATATCGTTTTCCAATTCATTTTGCTTGTTAAAAATTAATTATTAAATTAATTTTAGACCTTCTTCACACGACCTTAGACTCGAAAGTGAATTAAAAAGTTATTATGGCGCCAAATATTAGACTGAGACAGCGCTATGCAAGTGAAAGAGATGGGTACTTTTATTTCGTTTTTTTAGACGAAAGCGCAACTGCTAACTTCCAAGAAGGTGTAAAGTGGCTTTTATTTATTTTATTGTATTGTTAATAATCTAAGGGGAATTATTAAACGCTTATTTGGAACTAAATAGAATATAATAGCCGTTCATTGTTGGTTCGATGTCTATATCGCTTTGACGTTTCGAAATGTCAAATTTTGAATGAATTCAATAAATGACAGCCATTGATTTTTTTTATTTGTATTTTAATTTGTACGAAGTATAAAATTTGTAGTTGCTCAAGGGCGAAGACAGTTTTTGTGTTTGTGAACTTTCGATACATTGGTTTCTCTTTTGTGTGGAGACTATTGGAATAATTAATAGACTCTTGACATTTATATGTGTTTATTTAAAAAAAAAGTCATCTTGACAGTTTCTTGAACTCGTTTCTGTGACAATCCAAATTATTCTCCATTTTAGATTTTTTGCTTCTTAGGAATAATAAATAATAAATTATTTATTTCTTATCGTAGAGCCTACACTTACACGAGTGATGCCCCTTAGGATATCACTTCATCTTAATGAAATGATAATATTTATATCAAATTAGAAGGCCACTTCGATTTAATGAGACTGCAATCATGATGATTGTTGGTACAAATATCGGTACTCATTCGTGGGGAATAAATTATTTAATTTTCCAATTCGGGCAAGATGAAGCGCGGCGTCGAGTTCTGCCATTCAACACTAAACATATTGAATATGGGCAGAAAGCGGAGAACGAAGTATCTGAGTTTAGTTAAAACAAAATTTAAGCTTACTTACTTACTCTTTATATCAACTTTAGACTTCCACTATACAATAAGAACGTTTTAAAACAATATAAATAGTTATTTCGACTATAAAGCAATAAGACACGGGGGATTGTTAAAACTAATGGGCTATCCAATAAATTAGTTTAATCGGTAGGGTGTTGGACAATTACTTTTGATTTTGTATTAAGTGGAACCAACTTGGGAACGGTTGTATTTATAATGTAGATGTTTTGAAGGTCTGCTTAAATAAAGCTCGGTTATGTTACGTAATCCGATATGATCCGATATGCTGTACCCATAATTGTTTAGAACAAAACAATTTGTTTTAACTTCTCTATATATATACAGCTTTAGGAACGACACACAAAATATAGTTATCGATTCCTTTTTAAATATTTTTTTACATTAAGTTTAGAGATTGAAAAGGAATCTCTACATTATTACGCTTAGACACTCCGTTCCCATTAAGACTTTTCCGTTCCCTAAGTTCTGCCAAATTCAGAGGACATTACGTGTTAAGTGGCGGCATACAACACCGCGCTCTGCCTCGGTACATTGGCTCTGGTAAGAGCAAGGATATAAAAATATTTCATTCCCACAATATAAATTACCAAAAGTGACGAAGTACTAGAAAAAAATTCTTTTAAATAGAAGTGCCTAATACAAATTCACAAATAAAATTCTATTTAAAATAACATTAAATACTTCAATATAAATAGATAAAAGTATTTGGGTAACCATTCAGTCCATTATAGTTATATTACAAAGTCAATCAATCCCGCATCTGCAGGGTGTTATTATGTAGGCAGTATTGGCTAGGGATGGCGCTAGACCCCCTGTTGGTTCGAGTGCTATGGGATTTTGATGGGACGTACTCTACTTAAATTTTAATATAATACTATCTATCTATCTATTGTGATGTTTGACTTTGTTAAATAATATAATAATAGAAGTTATTGTGGTATAGTAGCTCAGCGTGTGATTGTAAACGCGGCGGTTGCGGGTTTAATTTTCACTCGGAGATATGAGTTATTTTCATTTCTTTGTTCTATTATCTAATTACACAAATCACAGTAAATATGACCCCTTAAGTAAAACCAAAGTGTGAAGCTGTTGTTTTTTAATTACTATTATTCTATGCATAAAAATATCACAGTAAATTAAGCTTACAATTCACCCCTGTCACGTCCAACTCAACAGAATCCTCATTCGGATACCAAACAGATATTCTGCTAATTATTAAGAGTAGAGGTACGTATATAATAGCCGATGCCCACTTAATTTATAGTTTTGGGTTTTAAAATATTGCCTTTTAATGGCCGCTCGTTTGCCACAAATGGTGCTTGTTTTATTTATAATTTAGTTTAAAATGTTTAACTCGTAGATAATAGGTGCTTAGCGGTAGTATTGTTTGTGTTGAACCATAATAGTTATTGTTAGAGTATAGTAGTATTAATTAGTTATGGTTATTGTTGTTAGCTTCACGCTGCTAAAGTTAGTCTAGTGTTAAAACACATTGTTCACCATGGAACTCCCAATTTATTGACTGATATTGCTTGTTAAGCGGTGGAGCTCAACGCCGCGTTTTGTCTCGTTACCAGAGCAAGAAAAGGAAACCTATTTATTTCCCTGAGTGGGAATCGAACTCTGAACAGTCGCGTTTACTTTACGCAGTCACTAAGTTTGTACTTCTTTATATATGTACATAAAGAGATCTCGTGTAAAGGACTCAGTGCTCCCCGTTTTAGTTTTCCTTGAATGGAGATCAAAATAATAATAATAAAGCCTTAAAAAACGAGAAACTTACGCTATTTGTTTATAAATATTAGGTATCATGTTACGTGAAGAAGTAGAACTAAAAATATAAAAATATAGTTTTATTATTTTATAGGTCACCGTAGCGCAGGGACGAATGTGCGACTGTAAACGCAACGGTTGTTAGCTCGATTCCCACTCCCATTTGGGGGAAAGAAATGTTTTATAGTTTCGTTTCCTCGCTTTGGTAACAGTACAAAGCGCGGCGTTCAGTTGAGTGAAACGGAAATAAGTAACTAGCTATAATGTAATTTATTAGTTGTTTTAACAACATTATTACAATAAATTTTATATACTCAATTTTGTGACTGCGTGTTTTTATTTGTTGCAGAGCGATGAAATAAAAATAGTGAATTTCCCTCGTGGTAATCGAATCCACAACCGCCGCGCTTGCATGGTTGTCGCGCGGCCTACTAAAACAGACAAAAAAAATATTACTTTAAATCCGGAATAAGTTATACCTCATAAAACACAAGAAAACATCAAAATATTTATAATATATCATATCAACCGAAAGGACAACAGAAGTCACGAACGAATCTGTAGGCGTTTTCTAGTCCAATAAATTGAATTGAACATAGAGTGCTTTAATACACATATATTTTATTATACATTATTCCCAACTCAAAAACACAACCTATTTTTGTATTAAATAGGGTATATTTTCGCATAAACTTCGATAGTTTAAAAAAGATAAGTATCAAAACGCCTTTTAAAATGAAGACATCAAAATATGTTATTTAAATAAAGTAACCTGATACCACAGTGTGTACGACGTACGTGGCTTAAGTCCCGAGATCAAGTCAGATTTGGGTGTTATATGGCGAGGATGCTGCAAGATTTATTATACATGTAAGTAATTGTTTAGTGTAAAGTGTATGTGTGTTTGTATGCACTTTGTATGGGAACAAATTATGTGTTTTGGGGTGTAAGTTAGGTTAGAGGCTAAGGCTGAGTCTGACTGTAAACGTGACGACTGTGGGTTTGTTTTCCACTAGGGGGAACCAGTGTGGAGTAACACTTTAAAAAAACTGAAAAGAATTTTAATGTACTTTTATATATTATTTACCTGAGGCCAGTCATGGCGCAGCGCACAGTGTGCGACTCCAAAAGTGACGAATTATGGGTTCGGTTTTCTCTTAAAAAAATTATTTAATATTTTTATTTCCTGACTCTGGAAACGAGACAAAGATTCGAAGATTCGAAAGAACTCAATACTTATATAATTGCTGCGAAAAGTGGAGAACGGGAGTTTCTTTACTAGAACAGTGTCTTAGTGTGAACGAAAGTTAAAACAATAACTAATAAATAACTTAAATCATAGTTATTGTTTGTCTAATTAAAGACTTTACATACACCAACAACCAAGCAATAAATATCATGGACAAAAAAACTAATCTACTCATCTAATTTCCTCAATCAATTTCTTTCCTTCTCAATAAGAGGTTGATGACAGTTTACGAGCCGAAAGAGGTATGTAGAGCGTTTGGCGCTCCGTTCGCGCTTCGGCGCTCTCTGACTACCCCGCTAGGGATAAAGCGTGAAGCTAAGTTAAGTTAAGTTAATTTATTTCCTTATTGGCGTCACAATACAAGGTAGATTATTAATATTTATTTTTTTGCATAGAAATAATATATACAAATGATTTTCTTTAGACATCTAGTGTTAAGACATTTCCGTTCCCCACATTCCGCCGAATTCTTAAGGAAATTGATTGTTTAGTGGCGGAACTCAAAGCCGCGCTTTGCCTTGTAACCAAAACAAAAGGGAAACAAATAAATATATCATTCCTACAAGTGGGATTCTAACCCACAATCGTCGTGCTTACAGTGCCCCCGCTACGACAACCTCAAAGTTACATATCCTTTCTATATTTTAGTCTATTAAAAAAAAATGCTTACGCCGTATACCACACTAAGGGTTAGCAGAGAAAACCTAGTATCAAAACACTTCGTTGAAAAGATTGCTAATTTTTTATCCAATTTGAGAAATTGCGCTCTATCTTGTTACCAGGGCAAAGAAATGAAAATAATTCATTTCTGCGTGTTGGAATTGAATCTATAACCATCCCGTTGAGTCAAATATATTTTATTCATATGCCACTACCTTCTTAGTAATAAAATGCTTATATTACTTTCGAAAATTGAAAATTTACTGTATTTGAACACAAGTCTATTGATGGACACAGGTAATTGATTTCGTAGCAAAATTACTCATAAATAATACGAGAGGAGGATATTCTTAAATTTCTTATTTAGAAAAATTTTTGTTTGGGCAGCACAGACTTGCGACGGGGGCTTAAATAATGTTTATAAAAAACTTATTGCATGACGATTTTAACGCAATATTTTGGTTAACGTTATTCAGTGGATTGAATTAAGCATTTCACTGTATGCCGCACATAACAAAGTAAGCAGGGGGAACCTGCAAGCGTTCACTATGTTAGGGAGGGAACCTACACTATGTTAGGGAGGGAGCCTGCATTAGGTTAGAGTAGGTAGATCAATTCGGTAATGTCTGCCGAAATTTGGATTCATTGCGTGTTAATGACGAATTTCAACTTCAGTGCATTTGATTACCATAACAAGTATTTTTTTTTTGTTTTTATTTAAACATTATTATTCTGAAAGCCATTTTGAAATTCTGCATCCTTATTTGAAGCGTAGAAATATTTAATCCGCGTCCCTTCGACAGCCTCAAAGAAATCATCGCGAAAGTGATAATAATTTTTACCTAGTTACTAAGTATATTATTTTTTCAAATGGTCATAAACATGTAGATTAATCAAGTACCAACTGGAGGGAACCCAGTGTTAAGATACTCCGTTACTCATTTACCGTCCAATTTCCGAGTGCAATATTGAATGGCAAAACACCGTGGCGTGGTAGAGCGAGGAAATAAAAATAATTCGTTATGCGATTCAGAATGGAACCTACAACCGTCGCCGTTTTAATACTTTTTTCTCTTTAAAATATCGACCAAGTCTATAGTTTACACAGCCCATGCCCGAAGTAAGGTAGCCGTTACTATACAATGGTGTAACATAAAACAGCACGAGACCATCCTATCCAAACATCAAATTTATTCTAATTTTCATACAAATGTCACATTCAAATGAAAACGTAGCTATAAGCTGTAGCCTGTGAGGCAGCTTGAATAGATTATTATTAGTTGTATTTTTACTTTATGGGCAGCCACGCCGTGGTTAATAGATTTGGGAGAAATGGTTATGGTTACTACTGTTTTTAGTTTTGTAGGGATTTTTTTTTATATGTGAAAATCATATTTGAACTATACCAGTTAGGTCGTTAGGTATACAATATATACACATAATATATTATTGGTACGTAGTATTACGGTTTTGTGCTTATAGCAGGGTAGTCAGAAGGCACCTAATGTTAAGACACTCGCTCGTTTTTCGAGATCGAGAGAGTATAAACATAAAGTAAATATCCTTCTAGTGGGAGTCGAACTCACAACAGTCACGCTTGCAATCAGATGCTGTGCCACTGCATTACGGACATTACTTCATTATTATTGTTTTTTTAATAACATTTAGTTTGTGAAACAAAGTGTCTTAATGTGAATGAAACACTAGGTTCCCGGGTTCCCTCTGCCTACCCTGCTATGTGCGGTGAATATAACGTGAAGTTAAAAAAAAACATAATTTATATCAAATTGAAATAATATTAAATAAAAAATTTAATAAAAATACAGAACAAAAAATAGCAAGGAGAAAAAATATATTAATTTATTATTAAATAACACTGACTCTATAATACTGCAATAAACACATCCATCTACAAATAATATGTCAAACGATGCGACCAATACATCCATTCTTGTTAAATTTCATGCACAATTAAAATGTAATACAAAAAGTATATAATAGAAATTTGTTAGTCACGCTGTCTGTTTAACACCTGGCGGTAATAAATAACGTGTAACGACGGGTGACATAGGTTAGTTCGGTAAATGTTGGACAGATGGTTAGTTTTTTTAATTTTAATTTCACTTTTTTAATGTCTTAAATTCTGGTGGACAGCGAGAAGACGGAGTGTCTTGTCACAGGGCTCTCTCTACCAACCCTGTTACATGCGGGATACAGCGTGAAGATATTTCTAAGTAGACAAATTATTAGGGGACGATAAGTTTACCCATATTTTGTAGAGTAAGCTAGTGGTAGAGGTTTTTATAATACATCGGCGTAGTTTTTGACTTTAAACACGACGGTTGCGGCGTCGATTCCCACTCGTAGGATTAAACTATTATCACCTCCCTCTGTTAACACGATATACCGTGGTGTTAAGTTCCGCTACATAACACGCAACTTCTCAAAAAAGGACCGAATTTAGGGAGCGTAGTGTTTTTAATTTTCTCTCTCTCTTCGCTTAACTTGCTATTCGAATAAAAAGTCTTACAAATGGGATTTTAGTTCAGAATAACATAACAAGCTACATATCAATTAAGCTAACAACAGCAAAAAATATATTAATCTATTTCAAAGAAATTAGCCACGTTCCTTAAACAAACTACTTAAAAGCCACGTGTTAACTTCGAAATAAATTTACCCCAACCAGAAATAGAACTTGGGACCCGCCATTAAGATATATATTTCTTAGGAACCTCAATCTTAAACGAAATAACAATATTTAGTTACGGTGTAAAAGAAATCGGCATCCACAAACAAAATACTTGAAAGCCGTCAAATTAGTTAAAATCAATTCTATACGGTGTGATTGAAGAATAATATTTGTTTTAATACGTTTCATTGTATCGTGTGACATATGTACTGTCAATTGATTTTTGTTGTATAGAATTTTATATATTACCAACTTTTGCGACTGTGCCCCTGTTGTGAGAAAGAGAGAGAATTTTCCTCTTCCTGACCGCAGCTACAACGGATTACATTGAAATGGATGTGATAATAAAGCCTTATATATTATATATTATATATATTTTTCATATAGAACTAATAGTTAATGTGATTAGCGTGCAAACAAACCTTATAATATTAGTATAGTTATTGTAAAATAAATGTAAATAAATATTTCATTTCCTCGGATCGAACCCACAACCAGTCGATTTTACAGTCACACTATGTGCCCTTACGCCATGACTGGCCTGGTACTGGTCCAATATAGATATAAGTTAGTCATTTGAAGCCGTTATAGTAGAGTGAGATAGCGTTTGACTGTAATCGTGATGGTAGTGGGTTCGGCCCCACCAGAGGGCCACTAAATACGCAATGTTCCAAAAAGTTGTGAACGGTGTATTTTAACACTTGATTCCTTTTATATACTTACACAGCTATGCGGGAAAAAGCGTCAAGCCGCAAAAAAATGACAACACTATTTCAATAATAAAAAAAAACACGGCATATTCAAGCCAAATAAAATTAACACACCCCATTGAGCACCATTGCAGCTTGCCGCACCTTTTCATACATCAACAAAGGACATGAAGTGACTCCCAATTATTCGCCACTATTCTTACCTTCGCTAACAAAGTGATTCAAATTGATATTTCGTCTATTCTATTGTTAGAGCACCATCAGAATGGGGCCAGCATCGGTTACAGTGTTTAGTTATACTTATTAAGTTTTTATATTTGTATGTAATAGAGATCCATTGTCGGTTAAAATTATGTTATTTTAGTATTAGTTTCAGTATATTAGCGTTTTTAAACGTGTGGTTCAGTGGGATAGGATTATTTGGGTCTGTAAATGTTTGTTGTGAGGTCTATTTCCACATCAAAAATAACCATTTTCAAAAACCTCACGAGTTGTAAGACAAAAGGCGGCGTTGTTGTGCTCCGCCGCTCAACTTATAGTATTATTTACAATGAGTGGAAAATGGAAAGCAGCCCGTTTCATGGCCGACAGCCTAGGTTCGAGTCCTTACACGGGATACTCTTGTCGCCGACGAACTTTCTCAATCTGCCACGTTGGCTCAGTGACAGAGTACCCTCTTAAGATATTTAATTTTCACGATTTTAACTTTTAAAGAAAACACTTGCACTCTTACGCGTTTTTTGGAAACCCGACGTTTCTAGCACTTTGCAGTACTTCTTGATCACGTGTAGAGTCTGCCCGTTCCATTTAAAAGAGTATCCTCTTCCCATCTCACTCGGTACCGCTATTAAAGCCATTAGAGCTGACAACATTAGCCTCACATTTTCAAACAAGGAGATCTACAAGAACGACATTTCACTATGTTTTTTATACCACAAACAAAGATAACAACTCAAAAATAAAACTTCCAACCAGTTATCGAAGAATCGGTTAAGAACAACAAACCTAGTCTAGACTTTCACAAAAACGGTATACACTCATCATTAAAGAATACTAAGAAATATTCAGCTCAAAGTTCAAACGGGACCTGTTCTTGTAATTTTCCAAAGAAATAACCATTTAGCTACGTGTTTAGTTATTTTCCCTCGTGAATAGACAGTATTATTATAAAATACATGCATTTGGAACGCTAATAGAAGAAAAGTGGTTATACGCGCGGTATTTGGACGAAAAATATTGTAAATTTAATAAAAATCTTAAATTTAAAGCCGTAAAGTTGTTTTTTAAATGGTTTTTAGTTATATTTTTGGGTTATATTGTTCTTATCTGATAAGAGATAAGGCAAAGTCGGTGTAATTCTTTGTATAGTGAGATTGACGTTTGACCCAGTCAGTAGCTTTGTCTAAAGCAACGATGCTAGTTAAGATAAGTCATATGGAATTGTTATAACGACACTTGCTTACCCATTGTTTCGGTAAAAATGCTATAATAGTATAGTGTAAAGTGCTTTTAGAGGCTGTAATGTGGGTATTTCATTTTTAAATTGTATTATCCGTAAGAGAGAGTACCTATTATATTTTTTTTTCAACTTTACGCTGTATCACGCAGATAGAGCAGTACAGGCAATTAAACTATTATGTAGACACTCTGTTCTCCACTGTCCTGTTCTTCAAATCGAAGAAATAAAAATATTTTATACTCCTAAGTGGAAATCGAACCCACAGACGTCTCGATTTCAGTCAGCAACTGACTAGTAGGTAGTATAAATTGAAATATTTCTCTAATTTCAATTGGAACCTAAACACGTTCGTATTGCCCTATTAAACTGTCAAATACATACATGACCAAATCTATATAGTTTCATAGAACTTTTAAATTTCCAAATAAAATAGTCTATTATTTATAAGAAAACTTTATATGGAAATGTAAACAACTTCTGTATCGTTTTATAGGTATTTATTATTCTAATCGTGTACTTACAATATTTCTGATAGTTTTGTTTAGAACTGACTGTTTTATACCTTCTACTTGACCATGGGCGTAGGAACGGGGGGAGCCAGGTGGGCCGTGCCCACCCCAGTATATTCAGTGCCCCAGAAGTTTTACTTAGAACAAAATTTGCAACGAAAATAAAAAAAATAACATTTACACGCACAAAGCTAAAGCCCAGACTCCCCCCAGAAAATATCTCTAGATACGCTAATACTTTACGCTTTTTCTATATAACAAGGTGCGCGTGTTGAGCGATGGAACTTGTCTTGTCTCTACTAGAGCTGGGAAAATAACAAAAATATAGTATATAATTTTTCCCGAATAACGGTTTGCACCCACAACCATTAAGTTTACAATCAGATCTTTATTCAAATATATTTTTGCTACACTAGATCAGCTGTGCTAAAAAGGCGGGCAACAAACTCAACAGCTTTTCTACTTATATAAAAGTTTATTATTTTACATTAATAACTTGTAACATTACATGTGAGATACAAATTGAAGGTATAAAATCCTTCTTATCACTCAATATAAGCTTAATGAAAAGCTACAATAAAAAAATCTTATGAAAATTAAACGACCAATGCTCGTTTATCCAAGAATATTTTTTGTAGACCTATTTCTTTCTAAGCAATTAAATAGTGAACACCAGAGGCTTGAACGCAAATGATCTTCGTTATGTTTACACGGCTTCAAATTTTCGGAGAGAATCTAGTGACGAGTCACTCTGTACTTTTCTTTATAACATTATAAATACTAATATTATAAACCTGAAGAATTTGTTTGGTTACGTTACGTTCAAATTGAAAAAATATTTTTGTGTTGGAAAGGCAATTTATCAAAAAAGATATATTACACCGGCCGTCCATATATGAGACCGTCATGGCGCAGTGGCATAATGGGGAGATAATTTAAATAATAAGTATAAACATTTCCCCAAGTGGGGATCAAACCCACGACCTGCGCGATTACAGTCCAACGCTATGCCACTGCGTTACGACGTCTAGTATCAAATGATTATTTAAACAATACAAAATTTTAGCCCGAATTGTTATTTTCTACGAAATAAAGTAGCATTCAATTGGGCCTTGTACTGTGTTATCCTTTGAATTGGTTGGTTAGTCCTGTTATACACCTACAAAAAGATATATTATAGGGTACTTATATCGAATTTTATATATAAAGTTTTCAAATTAATTTACCATTTTTTAAAGTGATCTATCTTTGTGCGTTAAGGAAAAAAATATTTTAGGAAAACGTAGCGGTATTGGAACTCGCGCTTCTTTGAAACTAGGTATATTAAAATTTAATTCAAAAAATATTTTGTTCCTGTATTTCTTTTTATTTTTTTTATTTTAGGTAATGTTAGACTGTTCTAATATATTTATTAGGTATTTAAAGAAAAATTGTATGGAGAATCCATTAAAAAATCGATTAGTAAAGTATTTTGCATTGCTAAACCGTATTGTTTATTAGACTACGAAATCCAAATTTTCATGAAGACAAATAAAAGACTAATTTAAAGGCAAATTATAGAGAGTGTCCTTATAACCTTTGTTTTTCAAAAATAGCATATTCTACTCATTAAAAATATTACTTATTAAATAATGGTTTCCAACGGCGACGGCGGACCACGTCAACTCAAAGACCATTACTTCGAGTGAGAATCGAACCTATATCCATCTCGTATACAATGATGACGTCATAAAACATATTTTTGTGGACAACAAGATTTATCATTGGCATGCTATGCGCAAGAGTTTATCGCTCGCTACTAAATTGAAGTACGTGATGTGAATAGAAGGAAAATTTAATGTACTCGGGTGTATGTATATATTGACAGTTTACTATGAAATGTATAATAAAGCTACTGGAGTTCGTGTAATGATAAAAATAGATTTTTGGGAAAAACTATAATTGTGTGGTCCTAATGAAGCAGTATGCAGGTTCTGTTTCGTGAAGACATCTCGATTAATGGGTCTCGTACTCATCTAGTTTTTTTAGCTTCACGCTACGTTCCTCATATAGCAGGGAAGACAGAGGGAACCTAGTGTCAAAGTCCCTTTCCATTCTCCAGACATTGCGTATTGAGTGACGTATAACTCAACGCCGAACTTTGTCTTGTTACCAATTCAAACTCTCAACCGTAACATTTACAGAAAAACAATTTACCGCTGCGCCACAACGAGGAATTTCAGAGAAATGTATAAATTTCTATTTATACATTATATAGATAATTATTCTACATTGTAAAAGAAATATATTTAGAAAAAGTATACTATTAAAATATCTAATAAACAGCATTTTCTTTTACCAAAAGAGAAATATCCCTACAGAGATGCTAACAACAAGTGTTGTAAAAACCATATAAGAATGACGAAGTAACGATAAAAACGTATGGCTTAATTATCTAGTGAGCTTGCACTAGCTTGAACATATTAGATATTACGAATTTCGTTCATTTAATTTTTATATGGTTTCAATATGTTTGTCAATTTTTAAATATTAGCTGCCAAAAGCTGAATTTAATTTCATCAATCCATCCTTCTTTTTGGAAATAACACGCAATGACCTCAATCTTCTAACTTAAAAATATGACAGTTATCTATAAAGCGCTGTCGGGGCTCAGTAACTCAAGCGTGTGAGGCGTGTGTAATCGCGACGTGTGTGGGTTCGATTCCTACGCGATGCAATGGATTATTTAATATTTTAATGTTAACAAGACAAGCACGTTGAGTTCCGACATTCAACACAAAAGTAGATACTATTTCGAAAACGAACTGTTTTTAGGTTATCTCTGTTTATATGCGGAATACAGCGTGAAACTGCAAAAGTACATACAAACTAAACGAGAGATTTTTTTAAAACTACAAAAATATACGAAACTAAGATGATTTGAATTCCATGCATCCATGGCATTCTATATATTTTCTTATATTATCGTCTTATAAAATAGTATTTTTAAATTGAAAAGAGCAACTGTTACGATTGTTGAAGCAGAACGAAGCTCCTCTCAGCAGAACTTTCTAATTGGGTGGAAAGTAGGAAATGGAATGTTAGGTGCCCTGTCTACTTGCTCTATATGCGGGAAAAGGCGTGAAACTAACTTATGATATTATTTCGTAGAATCTATACATCTAAATAGCAATAATTTTTACAAATCCCCTCCAATTCACTAGAAAAAAATAAACCTACACGCAACTACCTATTGTTTTTACTTACTTTAAAAAAAAACGACGAAATTTAGTCTTTAAAGTCATACAAATAAGAAAAATGTATGGTACTATTGTATGAGCCAATCATAAACACATCCTGTGTACTTCGCGTTTAAATTGTTAAATTAAAAATCGACATTATTACTTTACATTCAATATATTCTGTATGTACGACTTAGAAATTATATTGTTCTTCGAACTTAGGTATGTACAGCTTGTTTATAGCTTCCTTTAACCTGTGTTTAAAGTTAAAGCCCATGACATCATGGTGGAGGTAGTTTTGAAGCTTTTGACACATCATATCTTGTAATTCCAACGAATTACACATAATTCGTTGGAATTACAAGATATTATTGTCATTTTCTTGTGAATAAGAGAGTGGGGACGTCGTGGTGCAGGAGCACAAGATTGCGACGGTTGTGAGTTCGATTACTACTCGGTGGAATGTAATATTTAATATTTGAAAGCAAAGCGTGGCGTTGAGTTCTACCACTCAACATGGAATGCCTCCGCAATTCGGCGATATATTGGACAGCGGAAGTGCCTTAATGGGAACAGAGTGTCTTAACACTAGGCTCCCAGGTTCCATCTGCTTATCCTGTTGTATGTGCGGGATATAAATAGATAGAAACACAGTATCTTTAAAATATCATCTGTCAAATCTTGTACCACTGCACCACGAAGCCAACAATGCGGCGCTATTTCTATATAGAAATAAGTAATAAATTAGGCAACAAACTTGTAAATAAAACATTTATCTGTTCTGACAATTTACAATAATTTAAATAGAATATAAATGTTTTGAGTGTTTAAGTAACATAATATAAATTTTCTAAGACAAAATGTTAATTTGACAGCGGTGTAGGTTAATTTAGGGTAATATGAATATTTCAGTTATCAAATATTAATTTTTCAAATAAATATAAATAAAGTATATTTTGTTTCTTCGCGCTTAGTCTATACCTAGTGTTAGACAAAATTCAAACAGATCTCAACACAGCGCTATTTCTGCTAACTAAAGCGGAGAAATGAAAAGAGTAATTCATTCCTCCGAGCAGGAATCGAACCCACAGTCATCGGGTTTACAGGCAGACGCTGTGCTGCGGAGGCCTCAAATATTACTAATAATATTAGAACATTAAATTAATTCAATCGCTACCAGAAGTTATATATTGAATTGGTTTTATGTGTTACATACAAGTACAGTAGGCTAATGTAGACCCCATACTGTGATATTATGTAGAAGTCACATGCCGGATTCGAACTGCCACCTGCAGTGTTACTAAATTATGTTTAAATGAAAAGTCGTCGCTATCGTAGAAAAATTATGAATATCAATAAGTTATTATTGGTTTATTTCATTTTGTAGAGGCTTGAAACTCTAAATATTAGAGATGTTTAGGATTGAGCCCGGTCGCAAATTTGATTCCTATTGGTAGAATTTATATATTTCTCACTTTCTCTTGTCTGTCTGTGTTTTATCGTGCCTCTTCACCACGACGGCATTTATGTAGATATGTACAAGTATATACTATTTACTTAATGCCGTTAGCTTTGTGTGAGAGTGACTGACAGACAAGGCACGACCTTAGGTACTAAATCTCAAGATTCGTCATGTAGGTGGGGAGTATAGAAGAACAGTACGTGAGAAATTATAAGGAAATAACTAGATTTTACTTTTCTTAGCACACGCAAACGAAGCTGTGTGGTACAACTTCTTACTCACAATATATATGTTTATTACTACGATGAGCGTGTTTCGTTTATTATTTTTTGGGGAGCATTTGCCAAAAGCGCCCCGTTTAGGTTGGCGATCAAATTAAGCTTAGGTTTTTAGATGATGCTGCTGCCCATGCTCCTGCTGGCTGTATTCCATTAATAATATTTTATAACACCCATGAGACGAAATGTGATGGTGTTATTTCAGGAGGGCATCCACATGGCAAGAAAAAATCGTCGTGTATTTACACGACGACGATGAATTTTCATGGGAGAAGCCTAGCATTCAGCTGGGATGTACGGAAGGCTGGAATAATAAGATTTTTACTTGCTTCTCGTATTTGAATTAGCGAAATGGTAAACATATTTCAGATACTCCACTAGCCTCAGGATTTTTTTTTAACGTATGTATGAAAATAATCAAAAATTGTTAAAAATAGTATAAAATCATAGTCACGTCAATATATATAAATATACATGTTCATATTAGATGAGTTTGCTAAATTCCTTCTGTAATTTACATAAAAAAGTTAAAAAACGACCATTAAATTAGTTCTAAGTTCATTTAAATTACCATAATGTGTTAGAAAAAATTATAATTTAAGTTTATTGGTTTTTGGGTTAAATACAATAATTATTATGTGGTTTTAAATTTCATTTTGACTATAATTTTATTTTTAGTACACGCTGTATATCACGTATAGCAGTTTTTTTTAATTCCTCTTTATCACTGCAATCTGCCGTTTGTGGGCATTTAATTGCAGAATTTCGTGTCATTTGTCGTGCATAGTATATATCTAGTGGCGTATCCATGTAATGTGGAGGAGCATCCATATAATGGAAGGTTCTATATTATATAGCCATGGAACGGAAGGTCCTGGGGAGATCTTGGGCGAGTGGACTTCAAGCTCGTTTGGGTACCTTTCGAAGCGACGGGCACAATCTGACATATTTCTTCTCTCACAGTAGGAACCATTAGGTCTCGGCGAAGTTCGTGACGAACCATGGAGAATTTTTCGAAACATTTTTGAATGGAAAAATTGTTCAATTTCCAGATTTGAGTTTGCTGCAGTTCCTCAAAGTTCCACACCGTAAGACCAGATTGGTTTGATTGATTTGATTGTTTATATATGAGCAGTTTTTTGTGCAGTGAGAGGTAAGACTCTTGCGTCAACATACGGTACCTAGTAGTAATGATCCCACATTCATTGCATATATAAAATCTCGAACCCACAACCTACGCTCTAAAAAGACAATTTAACACTAATATTAAACACATAAATATGTAAAACTTGCATAAACAACCAAATTTTATGACAAAAATTTAAATAAATGATACAACATTTTATATTTAAATTGATTTATGGCAAAATTCACCGTGGATATGCTTTGTTTTGTAATATTATACTGTTATCTATATATTATAATATTTAAATGTTAAAGTATCTGCTTTGTGAGAAAAGAGGTAAATCTCAATAACAACTTCAAAAACAACTGCCTTTATATGGTATATAAGTATCATTGTTTTTAGTTCCACGCTGTACTAGATTCCTTTTGCCTTGTGTTCCTCACACAAGGCAAAAGGAATCTAGTATTAAAACACTCCACTCCGTTGAGTGGCGGAACTCAACGCCGAGCTTAGCCCCATTATCAGAGCGAAAAAATGAAAATATTAAATATTTCATTCCCTGTTTGATAATCAAACCCACAATCAATACCAGGGCACAACGGCCTCGTATTATATAGATATTGATTTAAATACATCTACAATGTTTCTTCCAAGTTCTTTGAATCCACTCCCACCACGTTTATTTACATGGCAACTGAGCTATACTGGTGTCATATATCGCGCATAAAGACACTAAAGCCACAATTTGCTGTTGATTCATAGGAATGAAGATTTTGTGGTTGTAAAATGACATGGAAATGATAATAAATAAACGCGCCTTATCAAATGACATCGGTAACTTGGATACAGTAATATTGGATATGGCATATTTTATTAATATTTAGGTACACAATTATACAATAGTCACTAAATTCGTAATGCCGGCGGAAAGTGGGGGATGGAAGTGTCTTAATAGGAACGGAGTACCTTAATATGAGGTTCCTAGGTTCAGCCTACTTTGTTATGTGTAGGATACAGCGTGAAGCAAAAAATAAAAAAAATAATGTCACATTCAGACGACACACGGCCGCAACTAGGTAACGAAAAAAGATAAATGAAGTGAAATTAACAACTTTAAGTTTTTTATTTATTTAAATTTTAAACACGCTGTTTTTCATAAACACATTAATAAAACGAATGTAATGAACGCAAACTCGATATGTTTACTATAAGGCAATCCACAGTTCCATCAGCCATATTCCAGTTTCATGATCAGACCAGCTCGATAGTACCATAATATTGTATTGTCATCTAAACTATATAATAGCCAAGTTTCATGATGAAACTTCAAATAGAAGTGCGTGTAGTTCAGATTCTTAGGTTTTAGAACGTAGTAACAGCTCGATTTAATAAAAGCGTGTTAAAAAGGCATGTAGAGTCCTTGGAGAGTGATTACTAGCGGGGCAAGAAAATGGTTTTTTTCTTTTTCTTTCACCACCAACCGGACTACGACGCCTTCCATTATTAATTCATCAAAATAATTAGATAGTATTAAAGTATCTCAAATGTATTTGAATCTGTTTTGTATCGTCATACAATCTCATTTTTTTCTATCATCATACTAATAAAAATTTTACTATACTAATAAAAAAATTAAAATATCAAATAATAAAATATCGAAAACTAAAGATTTAGCTAATTCAACAATTGTATAAAATAACTCTTTGAGCAAGCAGACATTTTATCGACCAACATTAGCTAGAAAGCAGTAATGAAAACTACATTATTAAAAATAATTGTTTTTGGGTTCCATTATATTAATGCCTTTGCTAGTTTTTCTGGTTTATCTTCCATGTCCACAGACACTGATTGGTTACGATTTTATTATAAGTATAGATTAACATTGTTATTAGATCACGCAGATTCATAAAGCTTACTTCCTTCATTATTTAACATAAAATATAGTTCTTTCTTCAGCTTCACGTTTTATTTCATAGGTAGAGGGTCAAATAGAGTTATTCGGAAATGAAAAATTGAGTTGTTCTCCATCTGAATTTTAAATATTAGTGCCGTAACTCAACGCCGCGCCCAATTTAAATTGATTGAATTGAATTTCAATTGATAAGCATATATTTAAATTGACATATTTTTAAGGTTCCATACCTTTTAAGGAAAAAAGGAAACCTTATAAGATCACTGTTATCCGTCTGTCTGTCTGTAAAGAACCTCTATCTAAGGAACGCTTGGAAATATCGAGTTGAAATTTAAATGATATATTCAGATCTACGGTTCCATAATTTCCTTAAAAAAAAGGCGTATTTCTACATTTAAAAAAAGATAGGGTTACTATAAAGTTAATCAAAATTCATAAGGTACTTCTGGTTAACCTAGAATTATGAAATTTGGCAGCTAGTATCTACATGTAGTACTTAACTCAAAAAAAAATATAAAAACTATATATTTGTTGGTAAATCCTGAAAAATAAAACCCTTAAAAGGTGGGCAAAATTTGGTTTTAAAGTTAGATTAAGTAAGGTATCGGATGAAAGGGCTCTGGTTAAGCTAAGATTGAATTTCAGAAAAAGCTTGAAATCTCTAATTTTTGTACAGAACTATCGGTAAGCGTACCCGACTCGCGCTTGTCTGCTTTTTTTTCTAGTCAGATTGTGGTTAATCTCAGGGATCTTTTGTCTGCCACATGTGGGATTCTAACCTATAATAAATTATTTATTAACAAGAAACCCTTAAATTATAGTATAACTATCTATAGTTATCAAGTTATTCACACATCCCTATTGCCCAAGATTGTTGAACAATAGCAGTTTGCGCCTACGCAGTTACTTAAAACCTAGAATACAACCGAAAATCAACCAGAATACTTTAAAATAAAGTTCATTTTTCATATTAAACACATCACGTGATTTACTATAATCGATTTAAAGTGATAAATGGTCTCCCAAAGACACTTATTTACAAAATCGGATAAATCGTAACATTTATATTATAATACGATACAAATGCTAATAAAATGCAATTTTAAATTTAAACATCGGTTAAATGAGGAATAAAATTCGATTTTACAAGATACAGAGGGAACCTAGTTTTAAGACTTTCCGTTTCCTACTTTCCCTCGTATTTTCGAACCGGTGTTTGTTGAGTGACGAAACTGAACACTCCGCTTTATCTTGTTACCACAACGAAGAAATGAAAATATTAAATATTGCATTCCACTGAGTGGAAATCGAACCCACAACCGTCGCGTGTACATTCACACGCTTGTGCCACTTCGTCAGTGATAATTTATAATTCATATGAATGGTTAACTTATGCTGTTTTATTATTAATACATAACACAACCGGAAATATAACATGTTTTCTTAAAAACTTGTTATAAAATTTTATGTAATATATTGCTATCTACTTAAATATTAGATAATTTGTAAGGTAGGCAGAAAGAACAGTGTGAATGATACAGATATAGGATGTAGATAAGTAGGAAAGCCTAACGCTGTATATTGTAGATTTTTTTTACTTTATATTATAATCTGGTACCTATTGGCATTGTAAACAGAAGGAAACCAGTATTAAGACACCCCGTACCCCATGGACCGCCTAATTTTCAAAATATTGAAAATAAGTTGGTGTTGTGTGGTGGAGCTTAGCGCCGCACTTTGTATTGTTACCAGAGCGGAAAAATAACCGCGGTTAAACTACGTGAAACTCCATATTTGACTGCTGAAACGATAACAAATATTCTCAAGAATGAGAATTGAACCTGGAATTATAAAGCTATGCAACGGCTTATATTATATAATTTTCTTATTGTTACATATAGCATGGCCGGCAGAAATATTTAATTTAATGTAATTTAGCCATTTTTACAATTTTTTTATACCCAATTTCGGTAGCTTTGCAAATAACACCGCGTTGTGTTAACGAAAATACGGACCAAACACACAACTACCACCACCTACACTGCACCACTATACCATAACCATTTATTCCACATTTAATAATTGGCATTAATACTTATTTATTACAATAAAATTACAAAGACAACATAATATTTATATATACAATAAAGAACAACTTCCATACTGGGCGAGCTCGACAGACGGACAGACATTTATATTAAGAAGAATAACTTATCTCCCTTATCGTAATCTAACAAAAGATCACAATAGAGTGTTACAGCATCATCAATATATTATGTTACACTGTTGTTGAATGGTTTTGATACTTTTCATGTATTTATTGATCATTTTAATATGTTATTTTTTATAGCATGAACGCTGTATTCCGTCCGCATATCAGACAGATGGGTAATTAGTGATATGGCTTAGACTGAGACTCCATTATCTGTACTTCAACCAAAATTTTAAGAAGTTGCGTGTTGAGTACAGGTATTCAACGCGGCACTTTTGCGGCGGAGAGTATATGAAAACAGTTCATTTTTCTGACTGGGAATCGAACACACAACTGTCGCGTTTACAGTCAAGTACTAATGCCGCTTCGCCACGAAGGCTTATGATATGTAATATCTTTTTTATGCCAAAAAAATTTAAGTATCAAGACCAAACGGTAAGAAACAATCCAAGTTAGAAGGTGTGAGTTGTGAATTACATCGCAGCGGGAAGTTCCTCGAATGATGCGCCGATATCGCCAACGCACTGACGGATAGACTGTAGACTGTTAATCTACTTGGTAGTAGTAGTGTAGACATGAAAAGATCCAGGTTCAATTTTCTTTTTCACTCCTTGGGTTCCCTATGCCCACCCTTCTAAATGCAGGGTACATATTGAAGCTAAAAAAATATCCTGTTCTGGTTTAAACATTGCTTTAACAGAAAGCGAAAGAACAGAGTAATTTTTCATGAGGTTTTATAATTTTATCAGGTTACTTTATTGATACAAAAATCAATATCAATGGAACATTCCATCTTAGCGGTGCAGGGATTGGTTAAGCTGATTTTTAATGACATCCATCTATCCAATCACTAAGGTTATCCTCTTTAACTCTACTCATAAGAGAAAAAGAGAAACTCTCTGCAAAGCAAAAAAACGATAAAAACACAAAAAATAATAATAATAATATCTACATATTAATTTCAAAGATTCTCAGGGTTAAGCAAGCGTGAAGTGAATCATAACTTATGTCAATACAGACAATCAATCAAATCTCCGGGTTCCGCATATCGTTTTGTTTAGGGGACTCCCCGTCGCGACGTGATTCACATTCACACCTCCATTTATTGTATTATAGATACGACTTAGTTTATTTTTATAATCTGTTATAATCGATTTAATTAAATAGTAACATTTCACATACGTAGTTTATTTTTGAAGAAAAAAATGATTAATTTATTTATCTATATTTGTGGTAGAGACATATAAGCCAAATCACATGCACGTTAGAGAAAAACAGCGGACGCTTAAAACTAAACAATTTTAAGACAAAAAGCGACTTTAAAATAATAACTATTTATATAAAATAATAACTATGATTAAACCAATAGCAATTAGAACGGTATTTAAATAAAGTTGTATCTGCGACCCTATAATTTTCCTTTTATATATTTTTTTCAGTTTAACTTTATTTATTCCGCATTATATAATATTTATCCGGCAGCAGCAATGGCAGACATAACTTAATGTCAAGACACTCGTTTGTTCATTCGTTTCCAAAATTCGAGACATTCTTCCAATTGGGGAGAGATCCCACAGCATCGTGCTTACAATCAGATAGTAAAAGAAACTAGATCATTTCATGTAAGTAAATAATATGGTAAGAACGTAAGAATAAAAGAATAAGCAAGGAGAAAAAGTTAGAAATAAAACATTAACAGATAGATACATCACATAAAATTAATCGAACCCAGCACATGGTACCTCAAAATGACACCCAACACCGCTATTACTACACTATAAATAAACTTATTAGATAATAAATTAACCAAGGCTAGACATTAAAAAGAAACATATATTAAATAACGTGGTGTCGTTCCTGCTCGTCGTTTTTATTAGGCTTACTTGGTTTTTTTTTATCTTCACGCTGTATTACACAGTATTGTAAAGAATATACTTCTTTCTTCCACGGAAAGCGCAATATTTAAAACATTGCGTATAGAGTGGCGGAACTCTACGCCGCGCTTTGTTTACTTTTTAAGAAATTACATTTAAATTCGCAATTATGTATGTATGACTTCCAGTCAGTCAGTTAGACTGAAACAATCAATTTTTATTTAAAATATTGGAAATAATTTATATTTATCTTTTTTTTTGTTTTTACCTTTTTTCTTTTTAAAAAAAATTATACAGTCATACGTCAAGGTGAATTTGATTCCCACCCTGGAAAATCCCGTCTCATTTACTTGCTCTGGTAACAAGACAAATTCAGCGAAAATTGGGGAACGGAGAGTCTTAACACTAAGTTCCGTCTGCCTAACCTATTATAATACATCGAGATCGATCAAGCAATAAAATAAACAAAAACAGTAGAACGTGTAAAAAACCAAACATTCCGTTGGAATGTCTGATCATGGATAACTCAATCTAACACTGTACGCAATGTTAATGTTAATGTGGGAACGATACTATATACGTATTTACATTTTATTTAACTTTTTATTTTATTTGATGATTATATTGGCTAGTTTATCATGAGGGCTGTGGGTTCAATTCTCATCAATAAAATACAGCTTTGCTTGCAAATTACACTTGAATCTGAAGTTATATTGAATTTTTAATATTTTATATAAAGTGTTATTCCACATAACATACATATACCTATAGGAAAATATGTAAAAAATTATATAAATATATTTTTATAAATTTTGCAAAATAGTTTTGACATAGGTTGTCATAATATTTATTTCAGTTTAGGTATGTGTGGTTATTAACAATCGTTTTTTACCTTCTCACTGGAATTCGCACATAATAGAGTTGGCAACGGGAACTTGGGAATCTACTAAGGTACTCCGTTCCCATTAAAACACTTTCGCTCCTCACTGTCCACCGAATTCTAGAGGCATTGCGTCTTAAGTTGCGGAACTCAATTCAAATAAAAAAAAACTAAATATTTGATTATGTTTACTTTATGTAATCCTATTATAAAATTTATTTTTATAAGCATAGATAAATAAAATTTTAGTAAGCAAAACAAATAAAAAGTAAAACATAAGTTACCCTCAATTCTACTACACTATAAAATAAAGCCATTCGACACTACTAATGAAACCTGATAGTTTTTTAAGATTCAAAGAAAAAAATTGACATCTAAATAGAAAAAATTGTAGGATAATATATTTAAGGAAGTAAAATTACTTTAATAGAGAATTTTGTTTTGTTAAGTAACATTGTATTTTATAGCTTCACACTGTAACCTCCATATAACAGTATTGCCAGAGGGAGCCTGGAAACCTAGTGCTAAGACAGTCTGATCCCAATAAGATACTTCCGCTTCGCATTTTCTGGGGAATTCTGGAGGTATTACGTGTTGAGTGGCGTAACTCAACGCCGCGCTTAACTAACAATGTAATAAATATATTATTTTTGAACTTCTCAATTGGAATCCAAAACCAGTCACAGTCACACATTTTACTATGATAATTATAAAAAAACTTTGCATTTACCGCCGACCCAGCAGTCCAATGGTTAATAATTAAGAGTTCTAAATTCTAAAACAAACGATTAACTTGATATAATATATATCATATGTCATATAGCGTCCCTCTTATGTGAACAGTTACCAATTTTTTTTTCAATGTTCCTTAGCTTAGCATGTCCAACAAAAGTAACATTTTTCTTTTCATGTTTATAATATTTAAAGTATTATTATATCGTGGCGAAATGGGAAAGCGTCAGTCTATAAGTAGTTCCGGAGTCGAGACTCAGACGGGTGGCATGCTCGAAGCGCCATAAATTAAGAACAGAACTAAACAGACTCAGACGAGGAAATAATTAAACTATTTAAATTATTTTTATTTTCTCCCTCTTTCTAGCAAGACGCACGGTGTTAAAACCCGCAACTCGATAGGCATTGTCTAATAGTGCAAGAAAGCAGTACAGAGTGTTTTAACACTACGTTTTCTCTACTTATCCTACTGTGCGGGATTAACCGTGAAACTAAAAAAAATCTACATGTGGTCATAAACTTAAACGCTAATTACTTTGTACAAAATTATATTGTACAAAAAAGTTCTATCCATTTATCCGTCCTCCGTCATCTGCCGTGTGCCTTCTGTTAGTCCGTCTTCAAAACAAGAGTGGAGGAAGGTCACGTAATGAGCATGAGGGAGTCCCACGGTGCATATAAAGGAGTTGATGACAGTGGATAAACATACATACTTACATACTATGACAGTACATAAGTATATGGGATAAGAAACAAGTAATTTCTTATATCTTATAGATTGTCATACAAATTAAATGTATTTAAACATTGTCGATATCATATTTCTCAAATAAAAATATCTTGCAGATACGTAAGCATTTACAATATGAAAACAACGTAATGATATCAAACTACTATTATTTATTAATATAGGTACATGTCAGTTTTGAATTAATAAAAATATATTATTGAAGGTGAATATTATTTGAGTCCATAGTGATAGTGTGCATTCAAATCTACATAAATAAATACTTTTTGGCCTTGCTACCGCAGTAGAACAGCTTCTGACTGCAAGCGATGGTTACAGGTTCATCTCCATTCGGGGAATTGTTTATATTAAATTCCTAGCTCACCTAAGTTCGAGTCGTTTATTTGTAGATAATTTCTAAAGAGCTCAACTGTACAGGTCCTGGCACCTTCATTTGACCAGCTCGATGATAGTAAATTATTGTATTGCCACTTAAGCATATAAGTGCCAAGTTTCATAAATAAACTCAGCTTCACGCTGTATCCCGCACACAGCAGGATAGGCACAGGGAACCTAGTGTTAAGACACTCCGTGCCCCACTTTCCGCCGAATTCTGGAGGCATTGCGTGTTGAGTGGCGTAACTCAGCGCCGCGCCAAGTTCTAATGTTACACATATTAAAAATGGGATAGATATATTCCGTATTTTACATTTTACTTCATAGTTACATAGCTATTAGTTTTTTTGTTCATTAGTCTTCACATTGAAAGAGTATTAAAATTATAAAGTACTTATTGATATTTTAGATTACTTTTTACTACGAGAAAAAAAATCATTTGGAAAATTAAACAATACGACAGCCAAAGCCGCGATCGTAAGGTAGTTTACCAGCTGATACATAAAAAGTTCTTATCTCGAATCATTACAGAAACAATTTACCTTATTTAAATGTATTTTCGATACACGATTCAATTTGTCTCGCGATTAATAATAAAAATAATTGTCCACAAGTCATGCGTTTTTATTGTTACGTTCACGCGCCGGGACGTTTATGTCTTATTTAAACTTTGTTTTACTTAATGTTGTGCCGTAATTGAAATTGGAGTCGTTTAAATATATACTTACACGTATGTCGAAAAATATATCGAGGCCCTTGTATCGCAGCGATATGGAGTTTGACTGTCATCACGGTGGTTCTGAGTTCGATTCTCACTCTGTGAAATTAATTATTTTCATTTCTTGTGTCTGGTAATGAGATAAAGCGCGGCGTAGAGCTGCACAATTAAACACAAAATGTTTCGAAAATAGAGCGGAAAGTGGAGGACAGAGTTGATCATTATTTCGTTATCTCTGCTTACTATAAGGAGTAGATAGACAGGAATAATTTTTAAATTTGTTTCTTATAGTGATACTGTAAGATAAAGTTGCTTAGTAGTTATTAAGACAATATGCATTGTTACACTGTTTAATCTTTTTTTCAGCGTATAGTAAGCAGTGGGAAACTAGTGTTAAGTAAGATACTTCGCTCCCTACATTTTACTATTTTATAGATATTACGTGATAAGTAGCCGTGCTTCTTCGTCTACCAGAGCCAGAAATTAAAATATTTCATTCTTCCGAGTGGGGTTCGAACACACAACCGCCACGTTTACATTGAGACGCTGTTTTATACTCTTTTATTTAATCTTATAGGGCAAAATACAATTGTTATTCATACATACATTGAAGCCATCGTGGCTCAGTGGAGAATGTTTGATTGTTATCGACGATTGTGGGTCAGACTCCAATTCTGAATTTGATTAAATTCAAGTCACCTATTACTTTTTCTCTTTTGAGAAGAAAAAAACTGGAAAACGGAGTGTATTAACACTAGGTTGTCAATGATTACACTGCTAATACTAATATGTTACACCCATATATATAACGTAGGTACTATTCCGGGTACCTGTCGGTAATGGCAGGGACGTACAGACAGACAAATTTATAAGCCGCCGCTAACGAGATGTAAAGTGGGTCTACATGGAGATGGTTATAAATGTATTTTTATTTATTATTTTGTTTCTCAGTAGTAGTAAGCAGAGTGCTTAATGACCAAAACTACGTTTTCCACTTCCCGCGAGAATTCAACGCCACATCGTTTTTAATGTCATTGCTTGATTTTGGATGTTTTTTTTGTAATATACTTTCTGAATATTATGTAATAAAAAAAATATTTTTTTATTAATACCAGGTGTACATTCACATCGTAGAATAAAAAAAAGTGTGGCATAATTCTCAAAATCTTCTTCAAAATAATTTTATAACTATATTTTTGAGAGAATAAAATCTTATTTTATTAAAAAAAATATCACAAAATTGTCGAGAAATCAATAATTGCACAAAATTTTACAGAGAAAGCAAAAATTAAATTTCATGTAATTCAAACAATTTTTTTTCTTAAAATATTTTTTGAG